>JAFBJS010000880.1:183528-219154 GCA_016785265.1 Paraplagusia blochii
TTTCATTAACAGTGTCAGCTTTTTAATGGGAACTTTCAAGATCTTTATTTCCCTCTAGGGCATTTTAAGCCCAATAAGGCTCAGCACAATTTGCTGCAGGGATATATTTAGGCAACTCTGAGTTCACACAGTCTTTTTTTGGTCGACTTTCACACTTATAGACTAATGAGTCAAAGTCTTACTTCTTGTTTAAGCATTTTCTTGTCTACTGGTGATGCTTTTCATCTAACATCATATGTTTTTTTCAAAGCAAACTTCTATTTATCAACCAAGTTTAAAGATTCAAGAAGATTTTTTTTTGTCACATAACATTGCAGGCGATGACAATGAAATGAATATGCGGTAGCTCACAATTGTGCAAGTGTCTATACAATTAAAATAAAATAATCTAGGTGAAAAATAAGGCAGTAAGATAAAATATTAACAAAATGTAAACAAAATAAAATAGAAATACATAACAATATACACAAGTTAGAATAAAATAAAGTAAAATGAAATAAAAGCAAGATCAAGAACAACAAGCAGCATTAAGAAAATTATGTATGTGTTTTGCAGGGGAATGTGTCTAAACAACCATAAAGGCTAAAATGTTAAAATGGTTTTACTTTAGTGAGAAATGCAAGGATTATGGAGTAACAGCACAGGCATAATAATGGTAATATAAATAATAACTTCATAATATAAACAAGTTTAGTGGGCCAAATTAAAAGCCCAATGTGACACATCAGGGCCTCGGGCCATAGTTTGGCCCTGATTGATCTATCCATTATATTGCAGTTACTTTTCATATTCCATTGAATTCTCTGTAAGTGAATGACTTACATGGGAAGATTTCCGTGTAATTTCATATTACACATCCATCCATTCACTTTACCTGCTTATTCTCGTCAGGTTGCGGGGGCAGCAGCCTCCACGACCACCACCCAAATCACACTGCGTCACAAGTCAACCACACTAACTGGGATATGATCTTGTTCAGGAGGTGAACCCCGGAGTTTCACACCAATGACAGAGACAATGCCTCTGGGCCAAAGTCAAGGCCTTAATGTTACACATAACAGAATTAAATAGAATTTTCCATTCATCCTATCTCTATATTTTAATGTTAAAAACAATTATTGCATCACTGATTTTTTTTAAAAGGGTAAAACACTAAAAAAACACAGCTTCAAGGCTTGGAGCAGGGTGTGTCATCCAGTGTGTTTTCATCTCTCTCCCTTTAAGACAAAGGTGACGCTCATCCTCCAGAGGGGTGAGGATGCAACGCAACAGCGGAGACAAAGGGGAGGGGAGGGCCGGGGGATGAGGTAATCAATGAGCAGGGCAAGTAGTGGAAGCGTGCGCAGGGTGACGGAGGGGAGACATGGGAAAGGATTTCTGTGAGCGCCAAACCAGTCACAGCAGTAGTAACTATAGCTAACATCCATGACTCTCACCCTCTGGGGCGAGGACTCATCCTGAGGGAGGATTTCAACAGGCAGTGGGGTAAACAAGTGGAGCTGCTGTTGATTTCTGACATGAGGACAGGTGACACCAGGAGTACACAGGCTACTGGTATTTGTCTGTCTCTCCACTATAGAGCCTGCATGAAGCCCAGGTATTTGACGAAAGAATTTTCCACAACAAAAACATCCTTTCCTACCATGTGATGTTATATACGTTGTAAACACAACATTTAATATGTGACGACACCATGATACTACTGAGCAGACCTAGGTCTGCCCTATGGTCCGGGGGTCCAAATGCGGCCCGTTTAGTATTGTAATCCTGGTCAAATTGTTCTACTAATTTATATAATCATTATATCTCTGAAAGGCCAGCATTTCTCCAGTAAATTGCAAATCAAAAGCTAAAAGCATTTTATCCCTTTTTATTGACTTTTACGTGCAAATGAAATATGTTAGTTCACACAAACGCTAAATTTTTCTTATTCTGTATTGAATTTTACCGACTACTGTGGCCCAGGAGGGACAATATTTGCCGTTTGCCTTTCATAGAGTAAGGAGTAAGAGTGACTTGTTGATTGGGCAGGTCCATAGACTGTAACAGTATACAAATGGACAGTAAAGTCTCCATATTTTCTCCTGAAAAAGACCACAAGAGTTCGGACAAACAGTAACTCTGTCTGTCAGTCATCACTGTATGCAGATGATACTGATGTATTTTTGCAACATAAAAAGTCAGAAAAAAGATTTGTAGAGAATATGATTGGACCTTGTGCAATCAATCAATCCCTTCCAGGACCTCTAACTGCTAACTGGATGAAACCGTGTTGCACAAGGAAGGGTGTCACCAGCTACAGGTCAGATCATGAAGATGAAGAAGACCAGATCCAAACAAGGTTCTGACTCTATGTTTACATATTAGGCTGTTCAACCAGGTTCCAGGGCTTTTAATGATGTTTACAGCTGAGTCACCCAGACCCAAGGGCCTGGCAACCCGGCTGAAGGCGCAACCCTTGCCGGTCGCCTTCCTCGTGCTTCTAATCTCTGAGTGAATCCTCAGACTCAGAGTGTTGTTGACTGTTTCCTCTGCCTCGAGTGAAAGCAATGAAAAAGCCAAATGATGGATGAGAGCTGCTGTGTGTTTGTGTGAGCAAGGTATAAATAGGTGTTAACATCCTCTCCTCTCCATCCTCACCTGGTCCATGTTCTCAGCGAGCCTGCTCCTGCCTCCTGGTTCCAGTCATGGCACGAGATCTCCCTCCTTTTTTCCTTGTCTTGTCTGGTCCTGTCTTTGTTCACTACTCCCTTCCCGAAGGTTAAATCCAAAATGCTCCTCAAAGAGGCGAGGCAGCCAGGCAGCCGACCTCTGCTGCTGCTGCTCTGCTCCACAGAGGCATGGTCCTGTCCCTCCTTGTGTCTCTGACTGTGACAGTCGGATGCATGCACTCCAACTCTACTCTCCTGCTCCTCAGCTCCCTGGGACTCCTCTCCTGTCCTGCAGCCCCCAGGGGTGGGTGGAGGCAGGAATACAAACAGGGCGTGTGTGAGACCGTCACTTCTCTCCTCCTGATAACACACAGGGAAGCGTCTCCCGCTCTGTTTTCCTTCTCCCTGCTCTTTTTCCCTGTGTCTTCCCTCTGCCTCCCCTCCCTCCTCTGTCTCTACTTCCCTCTTCTCTCGCCTTTTCCCCTCCCCCTTCTGCTGCAGCTCAGTAGCAAATGAGAGGGAGGCTGAGAACAAGCGAGGAGGGCGGAGAGCAGGGATTGGCTGGCGGAGGCATCATGTGACCACCGGCATAGGACTGTGGGACCCTCTGCCAGCTGTCCAGCTCATGCTTCCCTCAAAACCTCTGTTGCCATTGACAACAGCTGCCGTGCAACGCACCAACCACAGCTAACCAGATACAAAGGCATTGGCTGATGGGATTTATACCCCCCCCCTCAGCCTGCTATTGTTCAGAGAGCATGTTGGGACGTGTAGTCTGTGGCTCTGGTGAGGGCGGAGAGCAGACAGCACTGAGCCCCCATACCAAATGCTGATCCCTGAACATGGCTCTCCAAGAAAACGTTGCATCATTTGCAGATTCTTCATCGTAAACGTTGAATTATTATGATGCATGAGGTCATGGTTTATGTTGAGTTTTATGCAATGTGCAAAACCTGTAATTCTATTTTACCTTTTATAACATTTTTATGACATCTTAGAATAAATTATATACAAGAAAAGCAAATATATTTTCTGTTTACACCAGATAATTTCTCCTCCCTTTACATCACACATTAATATGGCCAACAACAAGACAAACTCAGGGCCGGGGGCCCAATCTGGACCTTGATGTAACTATATTTGGTCCATAAGATCATATTAAATCTAGACTGCAGTGGGCTCACTACTGTATCCATTGTGTATATTGGCAAGATGTTTGAGTGTTAGCGGTTTGTGCACTATGCTATGATTAACGTTGGGAAAGACGTCAAAAGGGAAAAAAATACGTAAAGGAAAAAGTCTCCAAAAGTCCCATAAAATATCTCTTTGTGCAATTTATTGCCAAAAAATATTTTATTTTATGCTTTTTTTGTCTGTGAATGAGAGATTTATATAAATAAAAAACTGGAAAGATCCAGAAACATAATAAGAAACAAATAGTTCCATCAATCCATTTTCATCTCCTTCACTGTCTGCAGTCTCTGCGACAGCCACCCAAATCACACTGCACCCAACATACCTTCCTGTGGGTGTTGAGTCCGGTGGAAGCCAACCGCCCTAACCGGGTATTGATCTTGACAAGGGTCGAACCCTGGATTTTACACCAATGACAGAGACGTTGCCTCTGGGGCCAAAATAAAGCCCTGAAAGACATAATTAACAATTAGAAATATATGCTGGTTCTTGTTCCAACTTGTTCCATTTTTCTTGCCAAATCTGTAGAAAAATTTCAAGGCTCAGGGCGCAGTTCTACGCACGGATGCAGATTAATGGGCTTCCCTCACTAACGAATAAAGACTGCAGTCCAAACAAACTGCAGCCGCTCTCAGCCGTGCACGTGACTCCTGCACAGTCACTGATACTGGTATTGACTTAACTCATTAACTTATATTAAACAGATGAGTGGAGGAAAGACCTCCAGGCCCGGGCATTCTTGGTCAGCCAGGAAAAAGACATCCTCCCTGGTTTCCCTCTCGGCCCACTCAGAGGGAAACTCCCACCCCGCAACAACAGGAACTCCACGGCTGGAGGACCTCAAGGCTGAGTAACCAGCCCCAGAACTGCCCTGTACAGTACTGCCCCCAGACCCACGACACACCTCCATCTCTCAAAGTTCTCTTCCGTTTCCTAATCTGCTCTGTCCTTCACCTTTATTACAGTATTTTTACACATGAATGTAACTATTAACCATGTAGAATCATTCTGCTTTGTAGCTGTTGAGTTTGTGGTTTGTCGTAATTTGTCCAACATCTACATAAAGCAGTGTTTATAATCTCTCTGTCTGTAACGTAAACATGGGTGCAATGTTGCCTGGAACATAAATCGAAATCTCAACTTATTTACTTTAAAATCTAAAAAAAGTAAATGTAAGAATTTAACCTATATTATTTTTCATGTTACCAGAAATACAATATTTATTTTGGCCTAATTGGAATATCCAAATTAGAGAAAAGGTGTAAAGTACCATGATGGCTCCACGACTGCCACCCAAATCACACTGCAGTATACAGTACTCTGTATATGTCTTTGTCTAGTGAAGAAATTGCAATTTGCCGGAAAACTGAACTATAAACAAAATACAAATGAATAGCGTGAATTTGAAGAAGTTTTATGGACCTGGATCACAAAGCTGAATGGACCACAATTGCCCCCCGGGCCTTAGATTGTACATGTTTTTACTAAACTCAGAAAAATATTTAAAATTTTCATTCAATCATTCGTCTCTATCCTCTGTTGCTGAGCCACCAGTGTCCACAACTGCCACCCAAATCACACTGCACCACAGTGTTTAAACTGGTTAAAGTTTTATGGATATCAAAGTTGAACAGACCATATTTGGCCGCCAAGTCTTAAATTGTCCATAACTGTACTAAACTACTTTCATATCAGACATCCCTAGTTTGGACTAAAGGTCCATTTACACAAAATATGCTAATCACTCTGTGCAGTACTGTATATCACAGTTAAGGTTGATCTGTTGTATAAAGTACTGTCAAAACCTTTAAGATGTTTCTTGCCTTGCCTGACGTTTGCAGCTCAGCTTTTATTTTGAAATGTTAAAACAAATCGGGTCTGAATCTGAAACATCTGGAAGTTTTTTATCCCTGGCGTCGGAACTTCATCTGATATTGAAAGTAATTAAGAAAATGCACGAAGGGAACACGGACGTTATCAGGAGGATCTACCAGTGAACTTTAGAGTAAACAGAATCACTGTCAAAGTTCCCCTTCTTACATCATCAGCTCAAAAAAACACCTCTCCCAGGGACGGACCAAGGTCTGCAGATGAAAAACAAACGAGCAACTGTTGGAGGATATTCTGATTCAATGGACACACAACATAGCTGTGACATGTGGCAGAACGCTGTGTGTGTGTGTGAGGCCCAGGAATGCAGGTCCAGGAGACGGCAGTCCTACAACAAGGTCATGGAGCTCTGAGCCAAACAAACGTCTTCTACTGTCGAAAACAAACTCCATACATTTTCTTTTCTCCTTGTAACCAAACCAGCAACCTCTGCTGCAGTGTCATCGGATACGGTCGCACCAAGGTTACAGATTGAAGAGTTAGGACTGTGTGTGTGTACACATCTACGGACTGTGTGTGTGTGTGTGTGTGTGCAGATAGAACAGCGGGTGTATTGTCATGGTGAGAGTGGACAGATTATACTATCAGCAGTGGAATTCAGATTTTTTTTTTTTCCCAGAGTAGGTTCATCTGCACGATGGTTGGGGAAAGGTGACAGCACTCACCTGCAGATGGAGCTCTAGGTTTTAGAATGCTGTTGTGAAACTTCTTTTCCTGGAGGTTATTTTATAGTGAAAGCTAAAGCTTAACTTACATGTTGGTGCTTGATCCTAAAGCGAGGAGTTCCAGGGAATTTACATCAGTGTTCAGGACACAGACAGGAGGTGTTCTGATTTCTACACCTGGGAGGAGGTTGTCTTAGGGTGGGGTCGATCTGTCAGGGACCACTGGGCATCAGTGTTGGACTAATGGTAAAGGAAGCAGAATTGGGTCTGATCCACAGGAAGGACCACAGTATGGTGCAGTGTGATTTGGGTGGCAATCTTGGAGACCCCGATAAGTGGATGAAGATAAATAAATTAAAATAGTTTATTAAACTGAGTATAGGCATGGACAACCTGAGGCCCGGGGGCCAAATGTGGCCTGTTCAGCTATCAATCAAATCAATCAATCAAATTTTATTTATATAGTCCACATTTACAAATCAAAATTGTCACACGGGGCTTTACAGGGTTGGTAACATCCTCTGTCCTTAGACCCTCAGCCCGGGTAAGGAAAAACTACCAAGGTAATCTACTACCCTAACCCTAACTACTGAGCTATGTCATCCAGCCCTATGAAATGTCTCCAAATTCAGTTATTTGTTTGTATTTTGTTTATACTTTTACTTCTTGCCTGCCTTTTCCCGGCATTGATTATTTTTCCATATGAACATTAGCATTTTATCCTTATACATGACTTTTACATGTCATTATCCTAGTTTGCAGGACTCTGTCCTTATGTCCAAAATCAGGACCAATACTATACATCAAGTAAAAAAAACGTAGTCTTGCAACAATCTATTCAACATTAAGACTTTGCACATGTACATGTATTTACTGACGCCTATACATGTATTTAACAGCAGAATACAGATTGGTGTGTACAATATAAAACATTGTAATCCCAAGATAAAAGCCTATTTAGTTGAAAAGGATTTTATATTGAAGAAAAAAATCATTAAATTAAGCAACCATTGAACCTGTTAACCACAAGGCAGTAGACGTGACAACATGCATAGCTGCCAACGTTGCTCATCTTCCTGTGCTCATATTGCATCAGCTGTCAGTTCAGATCAATTGCTGCAGAACCTGAGTTTTCACAGATTGAGGAAAACATTTCCTGGAAACCTAACCTAGAAAATCCAGATTAGCTGGAAAATATGAGCTACGTGAATATGACAGGTCTCACCCTAGTGCTTCATATCCTGCTTAAAAGAATCATCAGTGACCTCATCACTGAGGAATGAAACAAAAATCCACTTAATGCAACAATTAGATGATGATTTGCACTGAACGTTAATCCCATTTTTAGATGCTCTTCAGTAATTATTTAACAAATGTGAATAAAATCTACTGCTGTTGTGTAAACAAACATCTAAAAATACGCTGACCTCAAAAACAGAGAACCTCAGTTCTCCCCGTCCATGTTCTACTGTTCCTGTTCTAATATATTAAACATGCGTCGCTCCAGCAGCTGTGACCTGAATTGAAATCACACTCATGTCTTCCAGTCTCATGTAAACCCACATCTGGACACGGCTGAGTCCCTCACTCCGGGGATACAGTGCACTGGTCGTCGGAGCAGCAGCCTTCCGCAGATAAACACCGCCCTCTGCTGGGAGGAACCAAAACAAGCTCCCCGTTTGGTAGAACTGTGTGAAATAAGTTTGATTTATTCTAAAAAAATATTGTCGTGAGTTATTTAGATAATTATAAGACATCCCGACCGAATTAAGCTATCAAAATTACTAGTAAAAATTATTAATTTAATAGAAAGGAAAAATCTGTTACAAGTTTTTCTGGACTAACTCTTGATATATTTGCAGTAGGGATGTACGATAATATCGGCCAACTGATATTATCAGCCTGATATTAGCATAAGTATGTGATATCGGTAAAAACATCAATATCAGTTATTCTTCCTATAATAAAAATCCGATACCACACTACCATCATTTTGCCATTTTTGCTTGAATTACACAGGGGGTTCTAAAACATTTACCTTGGCGACACAAGTCGGAAAATCAAGTGTCTTGACAAATTTGCCATCCTTATTGTCTACCTTCACAAATTCAAAGTAAACCATTTACATCCAAGTTGGTGTAAAAGACTGAAAACATCCTTTATTTTTATTTACCAAAAAACAAAAACAAACCGCAGGTTTAATAAAAATAATGAACTTTTAAATAAATTATAACAATAACTGTGTAAGATAATACTGCTCTTGTTATTTAAATATAACATATACATCACATTTAAACATTTACAGTCAAAAATAAACTAAAAACATGCGAAAGAACACAACCTTGATATGAACAGGTGGGAAACAACAGTGACACTTTTGTGATTGGACAGAAAAAACATGTAATACAGAGCCTTGTTGTTCCCTGGATCAGTGATTCCCAACCATTGGCATTAAAAAATCTTGTGCTAGGAAATTGATTTGATTATTTTTTCATTACCTTTAACTAATTTGTCTCTGTCTCACCGATGTGACACTGTAAGGCAGAAGAACTAGTCAAATATCTTTGTGTCTTTCTTCAATTCCTGTAAATATTGCAGGGTTGTTTTAACGAAACAGTCCCAGGTTTTACACTGAGCAAATAAATTGAAATAAAACGATCATGTATTTTATTTTGGAATGTCCGATATTATCTTTTGTCGGTATCCATTTTTCCTGGTATTGTCTTAACACTAAATTTTCTGACACCAATATATATTAATTGGTGGAAAATTTCACAGATATCACGCAATTATGCAAATATCGGTTGATGGATACTATTGGACTGTATATGTATGTAATATATTGAGGGTCAGTTCAGAAAATGATGTAACGAATTTATCCTTTCTAATATGGTTGACCCATATCACATAATTATGCTAATATCAGGCTGATAATATCGTCTGACCGATATTATCGGACATCCCTAAGTTTAATAAATAAACTTTAAGGAACTTTTGGGGTTTTATTTTGGTGGGATATTGTTATAATATGTGCTTAAGCTCAAAAACGGTTGGGAAACACCGCCCTGGATGATAACTCTGATGTAAATAGTGCAAAGAGGAATGTGTAGCTGCAGGACTGTGGCACAGTGTCTAGGTGTAGAGGTGGATCCGTCATCATCAGCGTCCTTCCTCTCATGCAGTACTTGGATAATACATCGCTGATGGGATTTGTGCAGACGACACCTCCTCAGATGAGACTGCTGTGTTCAGGAGCAGAGCCGGACAGGAAGTGGGAGGGAGACAGGAAATAAAAAACAGCCTCTTCCTCCTCCTGCTGGTCCTTCCTCCACATCCCAGCTGAAACACCGTGTCGTGAATCCATCACTGCTCTGACTCTTCACCCTGGAACAGATGGCAGCTGATCTCAGACCTGATGTTTGATGAGAAACATTCAGATTCAACACCACAGATGATCAACTGCTCCTGGTAATTGAACCAGTGGAAATAAATCTGGTCCACAGACCAGTGTCTGTCGTTGAAATACAGATCTGACCGAACATCAATCATTCACACAGACACAGACGAGCCGCTGATATTCGATACATTCCGTCAACCATTAAACCATTAAAAATACACCTGCAGCCGATGAACGACGACCGTGTCCGTCCGTACCGTGATCTATGATGAAGAGCAGGGAAGCAGCGTTCACCTCCCAGCGTGCACCAGCGTGAAGCCTCATCTTCATCAGCGACCTCGGTTTCATCGTCACAGCACGTAGATGATGTAGGAGAGGAAGACGAGGCCCATGACGGCGAAGAACATCAACACCAAAATGTCCACCATGATGGAAATGATGTCAGAGATGGACGTAGAGAGGTGGAGGTGGAGGTGATGGTGGAAGAAACGACGTAACGCTGTCTCCTCTACACTGCACGACGCCGACGTATGGCTCGGGTGAATGAGATCGGTAAAGATCGGAAGAGTCCGTCGCCAAACCCTCACACACCGGAAGTGGAAACTGGCGAGCTATAGAGAAGGATTATACAGTAATTTGAGCCCGAGTAAAAGCCAGAACAATAATATTATTATTATTGAATGTTTTAGTATTTTGTACATGTAATGTAATTATTTGTCATACATTATACAGTAGTTATTAATAATAAATATCGATAATGAATTAGCTCCTACCCAGTAAGCTTCTAGCATAGCTTCAATACAGGCTTATAATTATATAAACAGATGTATAATTTTTACAATCTCAAAAAAATGTCTATTTATACATATGTGATGATGTGATAATTACTTTTGTTCATTTCTTAACAAATTATTAGGTTATTTGTTGACTTTGAACCCGATAATGTTGACAACTGCCATTTTGAAACTGTCAAGATTTAGTTTTGTTTGTTGTTCTTGTAAACAATAAATTAAAACAATCGTAACTGCAAATTCGCGAGGTTATAAAAGGTGACAAACAAGCGAACCCCTCACCCCCGACCTCAAGGAAAGTAAAGGCAAAAGACAATGGTTATTCCTAACACTGGAGAAATTATATTATATATAATCATAAATATTACATATTGTAGCGAATGGAGGTGCGCTATTGGCCCAAAGGCTAGGAGTACAATTTAGTGGACCATTATTGTTAATAAATGTTCCAAACTAGATAATGTAGTGGTAACGTAGTTTTTTTTAACCCTAGTTGTTCCAGAGTTAAAGATCCTCCAAAGCTGGTGCCGAGATCATTGCAACTCACTAAACCGGAGACCGGAATGTCCTTTTAGTGAGATAATGTCCAAACCTGGGTCTAAACGGGACACATCTGGTCCCCGGGCCTTAGTTTGGCCAGATCTGATCTACATGATTCACAGAAATGACTTATTTTAGGAAAACAGAGAATTTGCCTTAATGGTAACCATTTTGCTGGTATGAATTATATCATTAGTATTTGTTTGTGTCTGTTAAATACAGATATACCTTTATTTTCCACCACTGAAGATTTATGTTTCTAGAAGTCTATGCCTACTGTAGTAATCAGACTGTCCCTTTGGGTTTGAGCTCAGTTATCAGTAAAATTTTCAACATTACCGGACACGAGACAAACTGCTGAGAAAAATGACACTTTATTGAATCTGCAGAATCTTAAGTACAATTTTGAAGTGCTGTAACAGAGCAACAGGAGATGATATCAGGTCCTTACATCCGAGTCTGTACTCCAGTATGAGTTTCAAATACACATGTGAATATGTATATGCAATCTTCATTCATTTTTTTATTCCAAAAAAAAAAATAGAGAGAAAATGATATCGAAAAAAAAATACTTAGAAAAATGGAATGCACAAAAACGGGTCTGAAGGCTAAACTTGCGGTCGAGGATTACATGATTTCACTCTGCTGAGTCTACAGTATATAACCAGTATCATAGAAGCAGCGGGTATGAGCCATTAGAAGCACAGTAGCTGAGGATAAGGTCGACAGGAAGAGGATGGGAGCAGATGGGTGGACAGAAGGGATCGACGGATACCGAATGCAAACAGGATAATGATGTTAAAGATGATAATGATGATGATACAGCGTTACGGTTCAGTAGGTGTGTGATGCCAGAGCAGAACATCCAGGTCGGACAAAAACATGCCGCACCTAAGACTGGGCGCTGACGAGTAGAGCACAATCGCACTATCACATGCTTAAATTTGACTTTGTCCTAACAAATCCACCCTGGGCCAAACCTACACAACACAGGCTTTCATTTAGATTAAACACAGTGGCCGTCAACAACTGCCAGACAGTCTAGTTGTGGCGTCATCTACCAAGCAAGACCTGGTTAATTCCTTCCGTGTCTACAGTTGACTGTCATCTACAAGAAAAGCCAGTCACGGATACCTTGGGATTCAACCTGACTGTGAACCTCATTGCTAAAAACAAACCACAGGAACCACCACTAGGTTGCGCATGACAAACTTTGTCAATCTTCAACATGAACGTGCAAACACAAGAGAATCACAAGACTCTGGTTGAGCCGTCTAGGACTAGAACTACCTGATGTTCTTGCAACAAACCAATAACTACCGCAAACACTCCTAGCTTTGTTCTGAAGCATCACCAACATCTGCTTTTTGCTTTTTAAGAGCCCCAACGGCATATTTGCACAACAGTGCATGTGTACAAGAGTGGACTGTTTGCCGTTTTTGGCCTGAGAAGATGGAATAAGAGGCACAAGAAGAAGAAGAAGAAACAGTGCATGGCACTAAGTTTATATAGTCTTAAATGCAGAGATGAATACATTGGCACAGAAGATGAAACTTTTTTTTTTCCTTTCACCAAAACAACAAATAAACAGGCCCCAAGGTTGAGTTAATTCACCACATAGAGCATGCATAGTTGGCAACATTGATGTCAAGTGTAACCGGTAATCGACAAGAACGAGAACCACGGCCCAGGTCTGACGGATGCTACCATTGCCCTTCGTGCACGAGCCTCTCATGACATCACATCTGAGCAAAATGTCGACGACAATCAGGCTAACCAAAAAAAAAAAAAAACAAAAAAAAACTCCACCTGTTAAAAACACGCCACCTTGAGGTCTAACACAACACCATGATCTAGCATCTGCTTTGCTCATTCGCTAATACACGGTTAATGCAAACCACAGGCATACGTAACGTACTGTACAGTGTGTTTGTTTACAGTTTGTTTGGCAGGTTATTAAGGGGGTTCGAGGTGTCAATAGCACGGTCCAACACATTAGTAAGTTGCTAAATGTGAAACTTTAAAAGGACATGATCGCGCACTGAGTGGGACTTCCTGTCCCCTTCCATTGACCCTATGTAAAAGCTTTTTTCCAGAACACTGACCTGTTGAAACTTTTCACCCCTGGACGATTTATTACACAAAATTCAATTGCACAACATGGTCTAGCTACATCGCGAGAGACTTGTTTCCTCTAAAACAGTTTCCAGGCCCGTTCTAACCTTCTATTGCCTAAAAATGCCCCGCCCTGATCGTTCCTGTCTGTGAGGGTGCGTCACAGTGCATCACATGGGAAATAATATAAAGCAAGGAGAATGGCAGGGGGAGAGGTCAGTATGGTCACAGGCAAATCTGAATATTTACAAGGATTTTTTTTTTTTTTTTTTCATGTAAAGGAAAGATGCAGTAAGCGGCGACTTTATTTTTACATTTTTTTTTCCTCCATGAATCAGACCAGTGACAAACAAAAACATAAAAGAATGTGGATGGGTTCTGTTGATGTTTTATTTTAGTTGTTGTTCTGACAACCACGAGCACGAAGAGACGAGCGCTTTGAATTCACCAGAAACAGATTTTTCATATCAGACCAAGCTGCCAACATTAACACCACTGATGAATTCCACGTCTCAACACATCCTGATAAACTCATCTGACTTGATTCACTCATCAACCAAATTTACTGGTTTATTTATTTATATCATACACTGACAGATTAAGTTTGAAAATAGCTTTTTTTTTTATTTTACAGTGATAATGAAAAGAAAGAATGACGAAAAAACATCGAGGACATCCACCACAGACACATATTTACCCAATACTCTTACATTAAACCAGAAAGGAAAAAAAAAATAAATTGGAATGTTAACTCACAAAAAGTGTGGAAGGAATTAAAAATGAAAATGATCTATGTTGTCGTGCTTGGCCCCTCGGGCCATGTGTGTGAAGCCAATGGCCTTTCAGGAAATGAGGTCACTTCTCATTCAGCGTTACGTCCAGAAGGATTTCATAAGAGGCTTTATGGTCTTAATCACAAATGATGGTCTTGAAGTAAAAAATAAACAACTTGTAAACGAAGCACCAGAAAGAAAAAAAGAAAATAATCAGGGCACCGCGCTGTGTTTGGTATCTACTCTAGGAGACCTAGAAGAGTGACTAAGATCATAAAGGAAGAATGACAACTGGCCTCATTTTTTCCACACACTTCCATTTATATGGAGTTTGTTCCAGCACCAGCCCAGTGATATTTTTTATTAGGATTTTTTTCCCCTGTATTCCACAGCCAGAAGGCTGCATCTGCTTCTTATTTATAGTCAATGATTTGGTGTTTACTTAGATTCTGATTTTTTAAATTTTTTTTTTACCAACAGGGACAAACATGACAGGGTTCAGTCTCATCATTTTGAAAAACATCACCTTATTTGTTTTTTTTTAACCCCTGGAAATGAAGGCATTCAGGCTGCGAGACTGAGAAACAAACACGGAGAGAGAAGAACATCCGCGCCAACAGAGGGCGTGCGTTCAGTGCAGCTGTGTGTCATGGACTGGAAATGTCCACCTGGCTCATTCCCGGTCCTCCCCGCGCCTGAGACGGGCGACGACGGGAGGGGGTTCTTCCGTTAGGCTGAGATTCCAGTTATGCAATGAGATACCCACAATGCACCTGAGGTGCTTAGTCGAACACGCTGCGTGGTGTGTGTGTGTGTGTGTCAGTTTATAAATACATTAAAAAACCTCTGTTAAGTTGATCAACTGATTAGTGCCAACAGGTTAAAGGAATGTACGCGAGTGGATGTGAATATCATTAATATTCAAGCTTGGATCTGACTGAGGTTCGACACTGTGTTTCCAGTCTGGACAAGGTTACGCAGCAAAATTGAAAAAAAAAAACAAAAAACAAAGACAGAAATTCAACCCCTTTTTTAAAGCAAAGTCTTAACAGCTGTGTCGTGGGTTACATTTTTTTTGTCTTAGTTTTGCATGCCGCAGCAGATTTCTGACCTACTGAGCTAAACTGTGAGATTATTTTAATTTTCTTTAAGACTTTGTTTTCTTATTGGTGACGGTGTGAAGGGTGAGCCACAATTTCAGGGGCCGGGGGTAAAACGGTGAAGAGGTTGGAGAGAAGAAAACATCCCAAAGGAGACAGCGAAGGAAGAGGAGCGCATGGGGGTAGGCATCTGCACAGACAGACAGCAAAGGACAGACAGACAGACAGACGGATGGATGGACAGAGGAGGTCGGTGCTGGGCGAGCAGAACGGTCAGCGAAGTAGGATTAGGGTTCATGGCTAAATTCTCGCAGGACAGATTAAGGAACAGGAATAAAATCAAGAGGAAGCAACGTTAAAATGAGATGGCACTGGGCGTTTCCTTTATGTTCTCCTTTCCCTACCTTCCTCTCTTTCTCAATTCTCCCTCTCTCTCTCCCTCTCTCCCTCAGATGGCCTCTACATAATTGGCAGGCAGCAAGCCCAGCTCCCCGGTGCGCTCCACGCGGCCTTGCATCCAACCCTCGTCGATGGGGTCGACGTCGATGATCACGTCGCCGTCCAAGAAGGACACCTCGTCGTCGTCGGCTGCGGTGTAGTCGTACATGGCTCTGTACCTCTTCTTCTGCAGACACACGGCAAACACACCAGTCACTTTTAACATTCACCTATTGACTAGACCCAAACTTTGTGGTCTTTCATCACAACTGGTCCTAAATTTGGACGCAAAGGTGAGGAGCGTTTGATGTGAACCAAGTTAAACGTCATGCATAAAGGCTGTAGTGCTATTAGCCTCCTCGTCGCCATCTAGAGAGAAAACCTGGGCAATTCAGGAAAAAGGCAGGAATATAATCACAAACAGTATAAATTGGAGACGATTAACGGGCCGAATTTGGACCACGAGCCTTCGTTTGCTCAAGCCTGGACAAGACTATAGTCAGGTCCAGACCTGGGCAATTATTTTGACTCACAGGACACAGGTGGTACTAAAATGTAAGACATGGGCCAGGTCAGGATAAAAAAGATTGAGTATTTGCGTGAACTAAGATAAAGGGCTTTAGTTTGCCCAGGTCTGATGTAGACCTTATATACTTTCAGAATTTATTATATTAATAATGCATGCTTTTTGTTACAGCACATATATTTATTAAACATGCAAGTTAATGTAGTTAATTTCTCAATATATATTGAGTTTGACCCCTGACTTCATGCCAGTTTTTAATTCTGTCCGACTGTGAAATTGAGTTTGACGCCCCTGTTGTATAGTAAGCTAGTCAAGGTAAACCCATAAAACTTTCCGTTCTGTTTTTCATGTTAAACCTAGATGTGACACTGATGTCCGTTCACACTGGTCTCCTCTCACTGCTAATCCACATCAGCATCTTAACTGCACGCTGATATCTATCACTTAAACTGCAGTTCATTGAAGCACCAACAGGTAAACACCAAGTCAATAAAGACATTTCACGTTATCGGTCTGTTTTGATGTGGTCTGTTAAGGACTTACGCCACCACTGGAGGATTGGGCAGCGGCTGGCGGCATGCGCACTGGCTCAGGTTCAGGCTCAGGTACAGGGTCATGAGGGTAGTTGTAGCTCTGAGATACTCCAGCAGGGGGCTGAAAGTGAGCTGATAGAAGCAGAAGAAGAACAGGAAGTCAGATGTAAAAAAAATGGAGGAAAGATCTTTTGAGATGATTAAATGCAAACATACTATCTTGACTGGAATTTGTACTCCTAATTTAACCCTTTAATAACCTCAGGAAATTGTAGAACCAGCAATGTCTGTGACAAGCCAATGGCTGATGTATCGCAATGAATTTATCAGGACATTGTTAAAAAACAAACAAAAGAAACCAGTGAGGAAGTGGAGCTACCCGTCCTTATAGTGTCAACTTCCTGTTCAACTGTCGCTCGGTGCACCACCGTGTCCGAACACATCGTGTAACCATTTGACATCAACCTCTTCATGTAGCTGCTGACGTATTGATGCAAAAATTGTTCATCTAACTCATGCAAACTCTTCAGACTTAACAATAGATTTTAATGAACAGTGACGACTGAGAGAGACAAAAGTCACACAGTGGGTGGAGCAGAGAGGAGGAGGAGGAACGCAGAAATGAAGCAAGCCAACGGCGCAGATGTGGAACTCCTGTCAACGACTACAGTCGCCCGATTCTGAAATACGTTGCATTTACATAACAGACAGCTCACACCCAATGAGGATGAAACAGTCCAGTGTAGTTTATTTCGCTGTTTAACTGTATTTTCCAACAAGGCATAAACAGTTAAAATTAAAGCTGCTGGTTCCACAAAAGGTATACTGGTCTATGAATATAATGATAACAAAAAATACCTCAGGAGAGTTTATTTTCAGAGCTGATATCAAGACTTTTTTCCTGATAGTAACCAAAAAAAAAAACAGCTTACATGAACAGCTGTGGCATTTCCTGACAAAAACAGCATTCCTTAAGAAACATCCTTTCAGTGGTACCAGGAAATGGCAGACCACAGTGTCCTTTTCTTCAACCAGTCAGAATATTATTTCTGATTATTATTATTGATCAATATTCTGTACTTTCCCACATGTTTAAACAGTAAAGTTACAGAGAACTACAATCCATGCACAGGACTGTGTTCGTCCGTGACGCTCCTTCACTTCGTCAATGTGATGATGTCACTTTACAGTTTCAATGATTTGACTACGACGCCCATTGCCATTAATGTGTGGCTTATAATATGAATTTAATCAATTTTTTATTTTTTTTAAAGTTGGTTTATAAATTAATTACTAATTACTTTGTAAACTAATTACTATTAGAGTCAGCTGAGGGCCAAACCAAAAATCAGTGACAGTCAATAAGCCAAACTAGCTTAAAAGTTACGTTAAACTAGAAATTGGCTCAAAAAAATTAACAAAATTTGCTAATAAGGTAAATAAGGTAAAAGTGTCCATCCATCTGTCCTCTTCAGCAGCAGTGGTCAGGTCCACCACCCAAATGAAACTAAAAACAAAACCCACAGTCCACAGGAGGGAGCCAATCACCCTAACTGGACGGTGAACCCTGGAGTTCTACACCACTGACAGAGACATTGTGTCCCCAGAGTCAGTCAATAAAAAGGCTTCTCTGTCTGCACTAATGGTTTCACTGCACTTTAAATGTACTTTAAATGGAGAAACCAATGCCTGAATTAAGTATAGGAGTGTGTGAAGAAACATTACTTGTCATGGGGTTGCTTGGCTGTTGGTTTGGGTGCTCTCCTCCCATCTTCCTCTTCTCAAATTCCTCATGGTACTTAATCTGCAACAGACATACACAAACAGCGCAGGTGAGAGCGTGGAGATGTTGGTGTGGTTGGTCAAAGTCCCAAGTTGTGCCACAGTATAATCCCAGAACATGCATGAACAAGGTCAAAAATTAATAAGCAGATTTTCATTCAGATAATCCCAAAACAAACAGCAAGTTCTCCCTATGTGGGAGGCTGCTGAAGAACCGTTGCATTTCCATTTCCATCCACCAAGGGTCTCCCTTTTTGTTCTGCTGCATTTCTGCATGTGTGGAGATAGGTGGGGCACGAAACGGGGCGGCTGAGCTTCAGGAAGCAGCTTGACACTCGGAGGAAATGACGACTCAGCAGACGGGAAGTAGTGTGAAACCCAAAGAGTTGCTTAGCAACCGCGGCCTGACACATTGTAGAAAACAGGTGAGGTGGAAAAAACAGGAACGAGGGCGACTGCAGTCCTGGGAGGAGGGGGAGGTGAGGCAGGAAGGAAGAAGGAGCAGAAGATACTGAGGGGAGACTGAACACAAATGACTCAGTGTGTCTGTGTTACTGCTGTTACAGGACAGGTTACACATCAGTCCCACCAAAAAACCAGGACGAATAGTGTGTAAATAAATAAATAAAAGAAATAGGGGGCAGTTGGTCAGAGGAGAAGACCGACTGGTACCAATGGTTGTACGGGTCAACAGCAAAACAGCAAAATAATAGTTTTACTAATATTACAGACACAGGTATCTTTTTCCTCTTTTCCTTTCAGCGTGTCCCTTTTTACAGGGGTTGCCACAGTGAGTCAACAATTTCCGTCTCCCCCTGTCGTCTGTATCTTCTACTCTGACTCCATGTCTCCCTCACTGCATCCGTCAATCTCCTCCTTGTCTCCTACCTGGGAGCTCCATCTCTAGGATCTGTCCCTGTCACTGTCCCTCCTCTGAATATGTCCAAACCATCTCAATCTGGCTTCTCTGGTTTTCTCTACAAATATATCTCCAGATATGACAAACTTAATTATTGAGAAATGTAAAAGAAACTTTACTGTGGATTGTTACGACATGAATTTGCAGTAAATCTGGATACTGAAAACTTTACCTTTTTTCAAATTTGATTTTAGTGAAAAATTGGCATGGTTTATAAAACCAAAACAAACCTTTTTATTATTGAATATTTGTTAGAATCTCAAGAAATGATGATTATTAACACTCCTAGGAACTCCCTCATTAATAAATATTTGATGAACAATTCATCAGCTCTTGCATATTAGCAAAGACAGAGCAGTAGACAGTAGATCCTGCTGTCTGTGGTTCTGTTCTTACCAGACCAGGGCCTGTGCAGTGATCACCCATAACATAAAAAAGTTCCCTGAAGTCTACTTCAGTCCTCACCACTGCTCCCTAACCTCACCAGTCGGTGCAACAAAGACGCCATTCAGTGACGCGGCACAAAAAAAAAAAAAAAAAAACCAGAGCGACGACGATGAAGTCGAAACTGAGTGAGTGTTCGGTGACTCCTCTCTAATTACCCCGGCTGATAACAGACTGAGTCACAGAGCGCTGGGCGAGATTTACCCCCTCAACCCCCCTCTAATGACTCTGTCCTGGTGTCAAAGAGCCCACTGTGTGGGCCGCATTTTCCAACAAGTGCGTTCTCAGACTGGATGGGATGATGAAGAGTTCGCACAGAGACGGAGGAGAGAATGAGGGAGTGAGAGAAACACAGTGGCTGCTCTCCAGCTCAATATGTTGAGTGATGGAGGAGACTTGAGACTGGAGTTCTGAAGTGCAGGTCAAATGAGTTGTATTCCCACTGAATTATGTAAATCATACTCTTCGATTCAGTTCCAGAGTCAGATCAGGACCAGGTCCAGGTGTCTGGTTACTGATTAGGAACATGGAGATTGTAATATCTCTGGGAAAACAGACGGAGGCGCCCTGTTGTCAAAGCAAATCTACATTTACACGAATTTTGGACATTAATATAAAAAGTAGATAAAAAAATATATATTTATTTGAAAAGAGCACTGTATTTTGGGGGTTTTAACACTGTGATTTTTATTCAGATAGGAGGAAGGAACAAACAGTGTGAATCTTTGTATTATTAACATAAATGGCAGGCCATATGTTTCCTAATAAAGGAGCTCTTCCTTTTTGAAAAGTAGTTCCCCCAGTTATTTCTTCCTCATCAGAATCATTTCACGTAAATAAAATGTAACATGTATCTCTGATATCACTGGTAGGTCTAAATAAAGTACATCCCCAGATTAAATCTTATTACTGAGATGCATTTCTAAAAAAACTAAATATGAAAGATCTGACCTTGGAATTAGCCAGGACCAATGTCAAAGTGTAAACAACAAATAACCACAAAGGTGCAGATTTAGTGCCTGAAGTAGAAAAGTTCATAAGATTTTGTCTATGTCTATGAATGAAAGCAAAAAAAGGAGTTGATTTTAGGTGGAGAGGAAAAAAGTAGAGATTCTCTCTAACGGTCTTTGAACAACACCAACAACCACCAGCAGATGTCATGTTCATCAGTTTGACAGATGGCCGTATCATTACATCAAGTGTGTTTGACTTGATGTGGCTTGTCTGCTGTTGGCCTATAAATACATGGTCGGCCGTCTTCCTCTACATGAAGGTGGTAATTATCCATCACTCTTCACACTCATTATTCCATTAGTCAGGCAAGTGTGTGACTGGTTAAATGTCTCCGTTTGACTGTTTCATGAGCAAATAAAGTCCATCACTACACAGGTTAAACACGGCAAATCTGTGTTTACGGGGAACGGGAGGATCAATCATACTAGGAGGGGCGACAAAATAATGGGTAGATGACGGAGTTCATCAGGCGTCGAGGAGAGAATCTGGTGCTGCTCCAGTCAGCGTTAAATCACAGTCGGTGTTAATCAGAAAACAGACATAACTATGTTGGTCTACTAATAAAACACGGGCTCAACAGCTGATTCACATTATTTTGATTTTTGACCAGCTGTTCACAACCTTCAGAACGGGTCCACGACCCACTTTTGGGTCGGGACCAGCTCTACACAACTCTTGTGCATCTGAAATGAATATTGCAACTGAGAGGATCAGCAAACTATGGTTTGGACATTGGGATTCACACCAGTGCACACAACGAATTGTGATCTCTGTATTTATGTCATCACCAAAGTGAACAGTGGGCAACTTTGACTGATCTGGGAGCAGTGGGATGGGACGTTGCCATGCTAAGTACATCTCAGCTGTAAGCTGGCAGCTGGTGGACTCAAACCTGAAACCCTCCAGACCCAAGTCTGTTTCCTAACCACTGAGCCACCTAAATTATTTTAATAAAGCATGTTATCATGATACATCTGCTTTTTACCTGCAATAACCGCATTACATTTTAGGACCCAATGTAAACCTGGGAGTCAAAAGTTTTACCCATGCCTGAATTATTGCATTATAATATTAATTATAATTATATTATATTAATTAATACCTTCTTTGCTCCTTCAGGGCACAGAAGGCTTCTACTGCCAAGAGTATACCAGAACAGAATGGAACACAAAGCCAAGTTCAGCATTTGGCCTTAGTTGTCAGATGGGACTATACTTGTTTCAAGATGTTGCTAGTTGCATTTCTGATTTTTATTACCCACAAACAGTAAAAAAAAAAAAAACAGTCGCAGCTAGTTGCTGCAACAAGCAAAGCAAAGCGTCTCGGGTGGTTAAAAATAATCCTGGTGTGTGGTGATTTAGTCTGTGGACTATATCTGCAATAAATGTTGATTAAGTTATCAGGACATACAGCAGACAAAACAAAGACTAATTGATAAAAAATAAATAAATAAATAAATGACAAAGAACCATTGCGTAAGGCGGTTGCTTACATTGCTGATTTGATCCTGTGTCTTCTTGATTCTTTGCATCTCGGGCGTATCAGTGACCACGGTGAAACCTTTTCCTTTATTCTTATCAAAGTCCTCCTTGTAGTAAACCTGCAGGGAAAAGCCAAAAAAGTGGTTAAAAGTTAATGAAGGGAGAACAAACTAATTTATTCACACTCTGACCAATGTATAATCTTCTAACACAGAGGGAACACACACCTGTTTCAGTCAAGACAAAAGCCTAATTAAAAAAAGTGTGCGAAAAAAACAACCACTAGCAACACAGTCCGCCCTGAAGGGCCAGTTGTATGTAAGACTGTACAGGTTTCGGGTGCCAAACCACCGGTTTGTGGACCAGTGACTGTCTGTGGGTCATTTGGTACAGGGTCACAGTGGGAGAGTGAAAAAATGCACTGTATTTTTACTAATTTACTTCATTCACAGAAAGTATAAAGTAGAAAAATTTAATTTTTTTTTTTTTTTGCAGGTGAAATATCCTAATGCTAGCAACATTAAATGACTCGGCGACCACATTTAGTCCCCGGGCCTTGGGTTTGACGAATGTGATGTAAGAGGAGACATTATTTGTTCCCCTTTAGACCACTATCTTCACCACTGGACAAAGGTGTGAAGAGTTTTAATTGTCCAACCTTTTTGGGACAGAAACTATTGTTTAAATTTCATTTGGCCAATTGGATGAATTTCTCTGCAAAAGTGACATTAAGTTAAACAATGGAGGCAGCCATGTTGTTATACTGTTGTCATCAATCAGCTACTGGATAGGTCAAGCATGATCATGTGTCAAACCATGCCACAGCCCACAAACCAAGATCTTGTTACAACCCATAGAAGCTAGTTCTGTATAAAATGCCTTGCCATAACCAAAGGGCCGGGATTATTTGCTATGATTATTTGTTGTAAACTTTATGTAACTCGTTCTTTGTTGTGAACTTAAGATAATGTAGTTCAGAGACGTAAGGGAGATGAAAAATATCAGAGTTTGTCTTATAGCCTTTCCTTGATTAACACAACCGCAGCGCAGAAAATAACACAAAAGAAAAAAATAAAGACCCTATATTCATTCCTCACACTACGGAATCATTTTCTAGGCCTAATTCTTCATAATAATAAAAAAAACATGATGTTTTTAACAATGCCCTCAGCATCAAGCACAACCAAATAAATCGCGTTGCTCGGCCAAAGAAATGGATCTGAGTTCTAATGAAGTCTGTGTGGCCCAGTAAATCGCTTTTACTGTTGACTTTATTGACGCTTGACACCCATTAAACTGAAGCCAATAAGCCAACATGCAAATGCCGAAATGCAATGTTGAGAGGGAGAAACTTTTAAATGAAGTTCTGTTGGAGGAGTTTGTTTGTGTTGACTCAGAGAAATAAGAATGAGGCACCGATTCATAACACTCAGTCATTCAAGAATTCACCCATTTATTTACGTGCAACTACAATGGTCTGATTCAGTGTTTTCTTGCAAAAACAAAAATCAACAAAAAAATTGTAGGATCAAATCATATTTGTGTTTCAACTAGATTTATTATGTCAATTGCCGCAAGATTGAAGCTGGCAGATACACGGTGAGTTTAGTGACTACGTTGTTTTATTTGTGCAATACTTGCACTTCCAACAAAGAGCGATAATTTCTGTTGAAGGAATCTCAGCTTTCTTCCCATGAATAAAAAATGATGATGATCTGTGCGAGCAAAACAGGAGCCTAAATATATTGCTGAGGCTTTTTTTTTTGTGACGTTAATGATTCTTTCCTGTTTGCTGCACAGTGCCATCCTTGCATACAGGACGTGTGGGGTTAACCATATATGGTCAGAATGAGAGGTGGTGTGCACCGAATGCTTCTGTGTGTATCTGTGTGTGTTTTCATCCTCCCACCCTGTTCTGACCCTGAGGGCAGAGCAGGAAGCGTCCTGCCCATGCAGCGTCAGATGGGTATCAGCAAAAAAACTACGCACCAATCTGCAGCCTGGCTGCTGTCCTGTGGTTAAGACACTCAAAATGGGCCCAACGGTAGAGCCACCAAACAGGATATTCAGTTTGTATTTTTAACCTGAAGAAACTGTGACGCAATCCTGCTCTTGTCCAACAGGGCTACGTCTGTACACGCCACTGACTTTTGCTGACTGATTTCACCTCCCTACCCGGAAAAGTAACAAGTTTTTCAAAGCGACTGCCTCAACATCCTGCCCTCGCTGCCTACTTACTCAGCCTGTCCCCTCCTGCACTGTCCACAGAGTGTTTACTGATACAGAACTGACCAATCCCTCAGTCATCTTGTCGCCATATGATTCAGTTTTTGACATTAGTGATAAAGGGCCTAAAAAATGAAGACATTCAAAGGCCAAACTGTTTTGAAGAAAAAAGAATTAGACCTTTGGAAGAGTATGACCAGAACTAATCAGTTAAAGTAGAACTGCTCAAGAAGTAGATTGAAATCGCCCAATATAAAGCAAGTGCTAACAGATCATCAGCACTGAAATGAAGTAGTAATTTTATTTTTGTTGATAATCACAAGCTGCTTATACCAAATAAATCAGTGCAAAGATACCCATCATTTATCTATTGTTTTTTCTTTTTGTTCATCTATGCAACAACTGCAGGCAGAACTTTTACATACCCTATACCCTATACCAGGCCCGGATACAGCCCATTTGGCCCTGCTATACGGATATGCACATCCATACTAGATGGCGTAGAAAAGGCTTCAAGGCTTTTAGCTTTTATGTCTTTTAGGTGTTGACCCTTTTAGTTCATTTGAAAGCTCCGTCTTTCTGCTCCTGACCCCACCCCAAATGGAATTGGTGATGGGATATGGCTACCGCAACCACTAGAACTGTATCCCTGTATCTTTCTTCAATACCTTTGTGTATATAAGCATCCTGTCCAACCAAACAGGGTTTTTGAATTTAGACTAAACCAGACAATCATTAAAATGTATCACATATACATGTGGAGAACCACGAATTAAACATTGGACTCAAAGAGCTGCATCATGTACCTTTACTGTACACAATTGTGACCCATGTTTCTCCAACTCTATGTACCCATCAATGAACACAATATCCTGCCTGGAATTTTTCCCATCCCATTCTGTCCTCCGTCTTTTTGAGATCTACACTATGGCACCTCTTCACTGAAACAAAAGCTTTATTAGCCACCTACACACCTGGCCATCTCTGTCCGCTGCTGATATTTTTTTAAAAGTCATTCATATTTCACAGCTCTGACAGCCACATGTCTCCTCCTTTCATGGAGTTCACACTCTCGCCTGTGATAAAGCTCCTTCCATTGATTTGCATTTCTCCTGCCCCTCACTCCTCTTGGGATTATACTTTTATCTCTTCCTTTTTCACACAGCAATTCCCCCTTGTCTCTGCATTGGTGCCTTCTTTCCCAACTCCCCACCCTGGCTTCGCTACGTGCCCTGCGTCACTCTCCCTCCTCGCAAATTTGCACTCTCCGGTTTCTTTATTTCCCTCCTTCACTCCATCTTGTTTCTTTCTGTTTCTCTAAAGTCTTGTAATGAGGACTCTACCACGCTACTATAGCAATGGAGTTACCCGTAGCAACGCATAGCAGCAGTGATGGTGTGCGGGTCAGTTATCCACCAACACGTTCAACTTCCTCACACAAGTCTGCGATCTCTCTCAACTGCGAACCGCCAGTTAGCGCCTTCTGCAATCAGGGGCGTACAGATTTACTGTATTTGGGCCTTTACCCTGTGGTACACCGGATAATATCATACCACATTGATATAAAAATATATATTTATAATACATATAATATTATTTGAATCACTAAAACAATCTTAAAATATCTTGTGACCACCTTAATTCAAGTGATAAACAACGCAGTACTTTAGAGCTTTCTTTAATGCCTACGATAGTGGCCCCCAACCACTGGGCCAAAGACCTGTACTGGTCTGTGGGTCATATGTTACTGGGCTGCAGAGAGAGAATGCTTGACGTGCACTTTTTTCTTTTTAATTATTTCAAGCTGAACAGTGTTTTATTTTGAAAAATGACCAGAACCCATAAATGGGTGGGCCCCGAAAAAAAATCATAGACAGGGATGGAGACATGTAGGGGTGTCCAGTAGAGAGGGTGGCAATAGAGTTGGTCAGGACTGATTCCATTTGGCCGTCTTTTTTTTTTTTAAGCCGGACTTTGAGCTAAAAAATCCAACAACAACAATCAGAAACTCAGTTACTCCTGGAGGAGAACATCATCCCTCCCTGGTGCAGATGAAAGTGTTGATGTTCTCAGATCATATCTTCAAAGGTGGTGATAAATTCTGGATTTGTGTAAAATTTAAAAAAAAAAAAAAAAAAAAACACTAAATCAAAAGCATGTTGCTTCCACTTCCTCATCTGCAGCAGGTGTGTAAAGATTGAGTGCCCTGGTTCTTTTATTTTACTCATCTGGTAGATCTTATAAATACTTTTATGAATCTGATTCTGCAGTTTTCCCCTGAAAAACTAATTTTTTGATCTCATGAGACGAATCTTTGCTGACTGGATGTTTAGGAATATCTCAATTAAAGTGAAGATTGCTCCATAGCTAGAGTACCAGAGTCTGTTAAGACCTTCTAGTCTTAGAGGTGCATTTATTCATTAGCCGTTATCAACCAGCAGTCTCCAGGACTGTCACCCAAATCACACTGCACCATACTGTGAGCCTTTCTGCCTATCTATCTATCCATCCATCCATCCATCCATCTACCTATCTTTAATATAATTTATTTATATATCATTTTGCCTCAAATAACCAATTAGAAGTAGTTATTTCCTTTTATTATTTATCTATTTATTATTTTTATATAACTATTCAATCTTCTTATTTTCCTTTAAGCTTGTCCATTCTTCTTCCATTTTTTGTTACACCAAAATTGATGGCCAAGATTTTGCGCCAGATGCTGACACAATATTTACGATTTATCCACTGTTGAAATATGCACTAAAAAAACATAAGCTTGTACTACTAATACTTCACAATAGTTAAAACACCATTCATCCCAATGTATCGAAGACGATGTCGACACGGGGCATCGTACCTGTGCATTCCTTCACCCTGGTATTTGTTCAGCAAATTTCTTGAATGCACTACATTCGATTAAAATCCACAAAGCTCAAGAGCTGTCAGCCGATTGTTCTGTGAGAAACGATGCAGCAGAACCATCAGCAGGTACCATATGCAGCGAGACACCGACAGTGAGAACAGAAGCTTCAGCTTCAGGCGATAAACACCTGACTCTTTGATATCTGTCTCCACTCAGCTGCTATCTCACTATGACAACCGCTTCATCCAGTAACCCATCAGGCTGATACTGTATTGATCTCCATTGATGATTTCCCTGTGTTCCTTCTGCTCCTAACACGTGATCTTTGAACAGCCAAGGCACACGCGCGGACAAAGGGCACTTCACAGCAAATGAGATATAGATTCTCTGTAAATGAATGGCGCTCCGGCACGGTGCATCCTGTAGTTGTTTGCATTTCCAGAATGCAGAATCGTCGACCAAAGCTGGTCATGACCCCAGGAATCAGTGGATCCAACCATACCACGTCTGGGCAAACTAAGGCCCGGGGGCCAGATACGGCCCGTTTGGCGTTTTTATCCGGCCCAAGTTATATTAATTTATATTATCATTATCCTTCTGCCCTTCCCTGCGATTCCAGTATTTCCCCAATAGATGGTCTAAAGAGGCTTAAAGCATTAAAGAATTTTAGCCTTTATCTAATACTTTACTCATCATTTGGCCTGAAGCATACGGTTGTTTTATCCTATTTAATACATCCCTATGTCCATGTTTAGATATGTAGAATCATGCCCAAGGCATGAGTAAACTAAGGCTCAAGGTCTGGATGTGGCCCTTTTGGCGTTATAATCCGGTCCGCCAAACATCCCCAAATTATGCTTTTAATTTATATTATCATTATCCTTCTGCTTTCCCCTGCAAAGCCAGCATTCCCCCAATAAATAGTCTAAAGAGGCTTAAAGCATTAAATAATTTTAGCCTTTATCTAATACTCTACTTAAGATAGGAAATACTCTATCTTTCTGATCCTGCTCTGGCCCGTGACTCAAATTTTAGTACCACCTGTGGCCCACGAGGCAAAATAATTGCCCAGACCTGAATCGATACGGTTGTTTTATCCTAATCGATATATATCCCTACGTCCATGCTTAGATATGTTGAATCTCACAATCCTTACATACCATCAAGTCAAGGTCCCTTTAGCCCAAGCATGGGCAAACTAAGGCCCGGGGGCTGCATGCGGACCGTTAAGCTTCTTAATGAGGCCCGCCAACCTTGTCCAAATTAAATAATGTATTTATATTATTATTATACTTCTGCCCTTTGCTTGCAATGCCTGTGTTCCCCCAGTAAATGATGCCATAAAGGGTATTAGAAATGTAGCATCAACAAATGTCCCATCTTCCACCCCTGCTCGAGCCTCACGAAAGAATAATAAAATCTTAAGACTTTGCGCATATAAAACTGCAAACTTACCTTTAGTCTGCCACCGTCCGTACGAAACCTCGATAAACCTAATGAGGAAGGATGCAGCAAACTGCTGTTGCTCTCATTGTTGCTGTGTCCGTGATAATCAGTGCAAAGTAGTCTGCGTAGTTAAAAAGTGTGCCCATCTGGTGAGGAAACTGGGACAAAGTGTACTTCAGAGGAAACAGAGGAGAACTCTACTGGCCTTTAGGGCTAGAGTGGGTAAGAGACGAGCAGTGAAACAGTTGGGCAAAGAACTTTTTTTTTTTTTTTTTGTTCTATTGTCTTGTTGTATTTTTAGATATTCCTCACTGGGATTATGTTTGTGACGATGTGCTAAGGTTATTCAGTTGAGTTACCTTTTATTTGTTAATGATGGTTTCCACTGGGCCACAGCGGGTTATAACCACTTTTGTCACAGTGAGATATCAACAGTTCACTGGTTGGTTCCCCGTTTGAAGTTTGCGTTTTCTCAGTGGGTGCGAGGAGTTTCCTCTGTGTTTAGAAACGTCGTACAGTTAAAGAAGAAAAGGTCTTATCATTGCATGGTGTACTGTAGCTAAATAAGCTACAGTAGGGCTTTCTGGCGACATCTTTGACAACATATCAGTAAAACTAGGAGTAAGTTTATCAAGAACAACATTAAAAGATAAGGATACAATTATTTTGTAGTAAATGCAGCTGAGTGAATGGAATGTGAACAGAGCTTTTACATGAAGAGTGCAATGAAACAGAAAAAATTGCATCCTGCTCTGCAGAAAACAAAGTATATCTCAATCAGTGCAGCACTAGTTCCATTTGCGTATTAATAAAAAGACACTTAATGTTGGGTAAATAGGTCACAACAATACAGTGACTTGATAAGGTCATTGATCTCTCCATGATTAGAGAAACAATGGAGAGAAAATTGAGAAAAAAAAAACTCCTGAATTCATCCCTGATGCCAAAATACAGATAAAATTGTCATCTTAAAATGAACACTGACACTGAACTGCAGTAGGGAAAAAAAAACTACTGTATTTGTCGACAGGTGCACGGCAGGTTGTGTGGTGAAAAGCCGGTTGTCATCACCAATATTAACAACAATCTCACGTAAGGGAAGATGTGCGTCCAGTGTGCCAGGACACTGGCCTTTAAAGCCGAATCAGTCGCGGCATCGTTACACTCACGAGTCTCATCTTAAGATGGGATCAATACATCTGTGGACGCCGTCTCCGACTAGACTCTGATGTCCACCGGCCTCCTATTTTCTGGCTTGTCAATCCAGGAGAACACTCACCTAGTGGAACACAATGATGCATTGTGGGATGCTCTGGCGAAGGTTCATTAGTTGTTTTTCAAAGTGTATGGATCAATAGTCCACTGTGGTGATTCATGCACATCCACCCCTGTGTATTTGTGTTGTTCTCTCCTCAGGATCTACAAGCTGAGAGATCCAGTCGATAGAGTCACTCAGCAGCTCATGGAATGTCATTGACTATGCAGAGTTGAAGCGGAAGCTGATGTCTTAGACTGGACACATTTTGGAATGAGATATTGCAAAAAATGATAACTAAAATTGCCAGGTTGCCTGGATAAAACCATTTATTCATTCTTGAATTCAATCCTCTTCATCCACTTTTTTTATTTCTGTGACGCAAAAGCACCAATCTCCATGACTGCCACCCAAATCACACTGCAGCGTACTCTAAGCTTACCTGTGAGTCTGAAAACCAGCGGATGTTATGTGGCCAGAACCGGATGGATGGGTGGATGAATTGATGGGTTCTAGAAAGGAAAAAAAAAAACAAAGTCATTCTTTGAGTGCCCGGGAAGCACAATGCTAAGTGTAGTGTACCTCAGTGGTAAACAACCAGCTGGTGGAATCGAACCCGGAACCCTTCAGACTGAGTGTGGCTTCTTAACCACTAGGCCACCACTTCTTTAACTAGATTAATAACGTACTAATTACTAGTATTTGGTCATCATGTATTTGACAGTTTAGCACCAGTTGCTCAAGTAATAATATTAATTATAACAATGACAATTATAAAAAATGAGGATATGGGCAAAATAATTATTAAAATATTTCTATTTTTACATATTTTTATTATATATATTATTATATATATATATTATTTTAATCTGAGTTCGATCTATAAATAAAAACAGCAGATTTTTTAAAATATTTTTTATAGAATTTTATCCTTCGGGAAGTATCCTAAGAAATTATGCTTCTGCAGTTAACCCATCACGGTATTGAGCAGGGGAGCAGTGTGTGGGGATGATACCATGCTCAGGGCACCTCAGTGGTAACTTGATGGTGGGGGATTTGAACCACGGACCTTGCGGACCCAAGTCCGTTTTCTTAACCACTAGGCCACCAACTGCCCCAGTATGCATGATCTCTGACCCCACAAGAATCAATTCCTTAATAAGTGACATAATCATATTCCAAGTATCACTTAAAATCATTGGTAGAATGAAAAACATGTAAATGTTTTTTCTTGCAGAAAATAGCTCAAGTGGCCAAACCTGAGTTTATAAGATGGGAGGATGGAAGCAACAGTCTGCTCAGGTCGGCCTCTAATGTAGGAAACATAAAACTTTGATCCAAAATGGTTGCATCCACACTTTCTCAGAACAGCATTTGAAACGTTGTCAAGGTGAGTGGATCGATCCACTCCAGCTCCGCCTGGAGGCGCTGAGTTTGTGAGTGTGCTGCCGCTCTGAGGATGCCACCTCATGTGAATCAGCCTCTGACCAAATTTATGCTCTTTTTTTGTCAAATAATGAAACGTAGAGGAGTGCGCATGCACTCCACTCACCCGACTCACCTTCAGCTTGCACGCTCGCCGCGAGGAATACATTTTTTTTTTTTTTCATTAAAGTGAATGGCATTACAGCCTTATTACATCAGCCTGAAGATGTAGTTCTTTCAGCCTCCCACATTCAGTCTTTTCACTCAGCACCAACGACTGAGTAAACATCTCTGCACGCTGTCTTCAGCTGTGGCCAGCACTTAGAATAAAAGCCTCTTAGTATGCTTTTTTTTTTTATGTCCTAAACAATCAGAAATAATTTGGCAGCGTCCACTACTACAGTGGTTGGATGTAAACCAGCTTTAACCGCATGGTACGTTCGCTCAATTGGAGAATTGTAGCTGAGGTTCCACTTTGGCAGAATCTGTTGTTTTGATGGCTCACGTGTCCATCTTTGATATTTCAGTGGTTTTGAGAGGTTTTTTTTTTTTAGAAAATTGACCACTTTTGTTGGTTCGAGGACGTTGAACATAGTCCATAATGCCCTCATCAGAAGGTGATGCCAGGGCTAATGTACGTGTTTTTTCAGACAGGATGTGTTTGCTGCCCAAAGGGAAGGAAGTGGATTTTTTTTTTTTTTCTCTAGATGTGTGGTAAGAGGCATTTATCTGTGAGGTGACTCCAGATCAGATTTCAGACTTTGGTTTCACCTTGTTGCCAGTATTTTTTTGGTTTTGTTTTTCTTGGTGAACACTGCCTCCCATGGCCACTAAGGAAATTGCACATTTTGGTGGAAACTTTGTCAACCAATGTTATTAGGATTTGTTTTAATAGGATTTGTTATCTTCCATTTAGGGTCTGATACTTACATTTGCCAATATCTGATATTGCCAATATTACGAAACCGCTTCATTTCCAATACCGATATTAACCGATATCAATATATCAATATATGCATGTGATTTTCCCCAGAATTATTGTTGTGCCCAGATTCTACAAATAACTGTGTACAACATAAACACCCTACTTCCAAACTATGATAGAAGAACTTCCCAAAAACAATTAACATTCAGCCTTCACAATAAAAGTCATTAAAAATGTTGCTGATATCGGGCCAGTAGTATCAATGCACTGATAATATCGGCGATCCCTACTTTAAATCTGTTTAGTACAGTAACCGAAACAATGTCATACTTGGCAAAATGATTAGTAAGAATTATCTTTGTGAATAACATGTTGTTTCTGCTGGAACAGATGGACTTCCTGTTTACGCTGACGCGTCAATCAAGGACAGATTGTTCTTTTGTTGTTAATCCAGTGTAACTTTTGGCCTCAGCTGCTCGCTGTCTCATCAGAGCCGATTGTTCTGTATTTGTATCAATCATTGATACGTCAGGTCAACGGGTCAGTCCAACTGCACCGAATACTGTTGAAGATGTCTCTCAAAAACCACCAGGACAGGCCTGGCCAATTATTTTGACTTGCGTGGTACTAAAATTTGAGGTATGGGCCAAGTCAGGAGCAGATGAGAAGTAAAGTCATGAATATAGACTAAAATGCTTTAAGCCTTGTCTACACTATTTATTAGAAAAATTGGGTTTTGCAGGGAAAAGGCAGAAGGATAATGATATTATGAATTAATTTTATAATTTAGAGGAGTTTAGCAGGGGTGAATTGCAAAGCCAAACTTCAACATCCAACCCCTTGGCTAGGAGTTAGATTTCTGTCACAATAAGGTTTACTATTGTCAACTATTTATTGATATAATAATGATAATAATAAAGATTTTAGCAAAGGTATGCTATTGTTAGCTAAAAAAGCAGCAGACCTGGGCAAACTAAGATTCGGGGGCCGGATGCGGCCCGTTTGGCGTTAAAATCCGGGCCTCCAAACTTGTCCAAATTATACCGTTACCCAATAGATGGTCTCAAACAGGCTAAAAGCGATCTGCCTTTATTCAATACTTTACTCATCATTTATCTCATTTCAAGAAAATACTCAATCTTTCTAAACCTGACCTGACCCGTGACTCTAATTGTAGTACCACCTGTGGCCCGCGAGTAAAAATAATTGGTCAAAGGAAGGCCAGTTTTGCTATTTCATTTCATTTTTATGTCGGCATTAAGGAAATATCACATTTTAAATAAAATTATAGCGTAATTCGAACATCTGCAATATAGTTGCTACATTGCAGCTACATGTAAAAAAATATATTTTGCCATAAAACACATTATTGTGACCATAAGGATTATAGAAACAAATCTCGCCACCATGAAAGAATGGTCCAGGGCGCGGCCCTGCTGTCCAGTATGTAGTCTTCAACACAAGTCTCTTTTTCTCTACTGACCGGTTTAATGCTGAACAGACCAAACCATGAATGCGGAGAAACGGGAACAGAGGGTGGAAGTAAAAGTGTGGCAGTTAATACTAGTTTCACTTGTATCCTGTTGAACAATGAGGATGAAGGATAACCCATTGTCTCCTCACCTCTGCTGGGCCTGTGTTCCCCATTCATGGGCTAATTTGTACATCCCTCTTACCTCTGGCTCGGTTGAGCAGAAACAGGAAATGATCGACCTCCCGTTGCTCGCCCTGTGGGACGCTGCTGACCACAGCACTCAGCGCTAAAGAGCATTACAAAGACATCATTGCGAACAGCATATGTGTGACTGATGGAGGCCAACTGGCTCTTCTGTGGAGAGCAAAAGGGAAACATCAGCATGGACAAGACGGAGTGGAGCGTCAGCGAGGCAACATTGTAGTCGTGTCCTTCGGGGCGAACGGTGAATGCTTCTAACAGAATGGAGGGTGGAGACGGAGGATGACTCACAGGGTGATCTAATCCCACCTCCATTTAAATACCTTAAATCTTTGAGAGTTTTTTTTGTGTGCGAGTAAGAGTTTAAGGTTTGACTCATGTCTTTCATCTGGGTTGGTGATGGATCCACCATGAGAAAGTGGACAATATTGTTTAACCCTTAACCCCAGCCTCCAAATGCTCAGGAAGAGACAGTAACTGTATTTTTTTTTCTTACTGATTCTGCTCATTTCAGGAGGTATTGACTCTCGGAGTTGTCCTGAAAGGCCTGTCTTTGTGTAAATAATAGCTAACTGACGTAAAAAAAAAAAAAATGTTTTATTAGACGTGTGCGCAGTGACAAGAATAAGGTGTTGCTTCTCTCTTTTGTCCTTATTGATGATGGAGAAGAGGGGAAATTACAGGAGACAGAAAAACCTTGGAAAATAAAGTGGACAATAGTGCAACCTTCCATGGGTGTTAAAGGGTCACAGCATGGTTTGATGAGTTTGAAAATGATGTGAATCAGACCCAGTGGCCTCAGCAGTTACCAAACACAGTTACCTTACCTTTACCTAGCTTAAAACCTGTGGGTGGACGGACTCTTTTTCTTTGCATCGACAAAATACCAAGGTTGAAGAAAAAAAAAAAAACAAAACAAAAAAAAAACACTCTTTCAGTATGCTCTCTTTTCTGTGATTGGTGTTGCGACAACTGCCACCTACGTTAGCATACGTTGTTTCATCACATTTTCCTCATCACCGTCGAAGACAGAACATTGGTCATAGGTTGGCAGTTGGTGGCCTAATGGTTAAGGAAACTGACTTGAGGTTCGAATCCCCTACCACCAAGTGACCACTCAGGTCCACTCAGCATGGCACCATCAAAGCTGCCCACTGTTCACTTTGGTGATGGGTTAAATACACAGGTCACATTTCGTTGTGTGCAGTGATGTGAATTACTGGCTCCATTCTGACCCACATGACTTTCAGTGGGCTCATCATCCACCAGACTCACATCAAGGTGCAGTGTGATTTGGGTGGCAGATGTGGAGACTGCTGCTCATGTGACTTTCTAACACAATCTCCTCCACCGTCTCCACCAACTACAGCAGGGCTCAATGGATTGAAGCTATCGTACGATGCCGTAACGTCTACCTGTCACGATGTAGCAGCTGAAAATAACCTGGAACATTTCCTTAAGAGGAAACAACATCCTTCATCTTTCTGTCTTAACAAGTGCCAACACGTGTTGTCAGACATGTCGTCGTTCGCACTCGACAATAATTATAACATTC
>JAFBJS010000880.1:229567-242699 GCA_016785265.1 Paraplagusia blochii
CAGATGTCAAACTGGGTTTTTAAAGCAGATAAAAAAAAAAAAATCAGACACTGAATTTATCATAGAAAGGAGGAAAAAAGAGTTCATATTGGGCACTAGTCGTATAAACTGTAACACAACCAAGTCGTTGTGTTTTAAATTTTTTCGCTGATCTTTGAAAGCACAGAGGAGAGACCAGTGAGAGGTGAAAACACATCTGTCTGCTGAACCAAATACAGCTTCATAGTGACGGAGGAAAAGAAAAAAAAACCTTCATAAACAAAGGCGTTTTTTTTTTTTTTTTTCATAATTATCATTAAAGGTGTGAAGTCTCACCAGTCAGTGCATCTGGTGTTTGTTTTTATTTGTGCTGTGATAAAGAGTTGGACAGTACATTGAGTGTGAAAAAAGAAAAGCGCTCCTGCATGGAGGCAAATGTCAAGGTATTTTAGTGTTGAATTAAAAACTTGTAACACTGATGCTGAATGTAAAAGGCTACAGCCATTGGTGGAGACAAATAAAGCCAAGAGTTTATAATAATTATAATTAATGGCTAACATTCCAACGTTCACACATTAAAAAAAAAAAAAATCTGTTAGAAGGACATTGTACATGTATTTGAAAAATGTTGGCCTTAATTTCACAAAAAAAAAAAAAAAACTGTACGATTTCAGCTGTCTTATTGAGGCCTTGCATTTGTGCAACCTTCTGTACCATATGAGGTGCAGAGAAAAGGAAAAAAAAAAAAAAAAACATCTCACAGCTGTGTCACAATATTTCTTATTTCAGTTCCGGCAGCGCTTTGTTCAGGGGTGTCTCGTGTTTTTTTTTTATTTTTATTTTTTCTATCCCTTTTATCATCTGAGATAATGCAAAAAGCCCTGGTATCATTCGAAGGCCAGTGTCTGTGAGAGTGTGCAGCCCGGCTCTTCTTAATAGAGGTGCAGTGCGTTTCATCAGCGGACCCCGTGTGCTTCCTGCGAGGCGCTGGGATGATGCACTTTTGATGTGGTTTTCTTTTGAGAAAAATTACATTGCCTTCAGTCCAGCGCCGGCATTGATTGAAGAGTCGAGTTTGGCTTCGGGAGCTCTGTCAGTGGGACACATGACCCTAGAGCAGGACGCTGTGATCTTGGATGTGTTCCACTGGAGCTCACAAATAGCCCCCCTCCTCTGCCTCCCTCACTCACTCTGGTCTTCCAACACATGTCCAAGTAGAAGGATGTGAGACCCCAAGGGAGGCTGGTTCTCAGTCAGATGCCAGCCAACGCTGCTGCTGCTGCAGCATTACCATACCAGCGGCTCTGACAAGGATAAAAAGTCTTTATAAACCAATCATTCTCCTGCAGACACCAACAGAATTGGCTCTTTGAGCTCCTGAAACTCCTGTATTATATTCCAGTTGTCTGATGTGTCCGTCGTGCTTCTCTTCCTCTGAAGACGTGATGAGATCAGACAGGAAAATCAATAAGAGAAAACACTGTAGTTTGACAGTGACATAAAACAACCAATCATGCACAAGCCTGTGACTTCACAGCAATTTGTCAGAAGAGCCGCGCCCGATGAAGAAAGTGTTTTATTTATATTCTCCGGCAGATTCTGGCCCTGTATGGACTTGTTTTGCTAATTAGACTGCTGGTGTCACATTAATGTGGATCATATATGTCACCGCTGATCTGAAAAGCTGTGAATAAGTTGGCATAAGGCAAGAAGAAAACAGTAACACTCAACAATGACTCTCAACAATCAGATTTTTTTTTTTTTTCATTACATGGCATGGGAAAATACTTGAAACTCGAGCCACAATGGATACTGATGTTTTTTAGTTGCTTGGGTCAGAAGCAGAAAAATGTTGGTCGGACAAAAGTCCTGCAATAAAGACTAAAATGCTTTTAACCTATATAAACTAAAAAAAAAAAATCCTACTTATTTCTTGTTCATTTTAATTTATGGTACCGGTAAATGTGCATTAGCCTAGACCAGGAGTCCCAAACTCAAATAAGCTGAGAGCCACCACTCACACTATACAAAAGAAAAACTGCAAAAAAAAAAAAAAAAAAATCAGTTTCCCATGTATTATGTGTAATACACACTGAACCAGAAGGGCACTGTGGATCAGGGTTTTGAGAACTATAGGATTTACCATAAAATGTGGAGAACAAATCTATAAAATATTATAAATTCAACTTTCACATCAAGGAGGGGGCCGCAAAATATTGTTCCACGGGCCGCAAATGGCCCACAGGCCATAATTTTGAAACCCCTGGCCTAGACAAATATGATGTTAAGGGAAAATGCAGGGCTTGCAGATAATGATATTAATATACTAGAAAATTAATAATTTGAACACATTTTTTGGTGGCCAGATTATAAATTCAAACGTACCACATCCAACCTGCGGGCCACGGTTTGCCCAAGCCTGGTTTAGACTCTTTCTTGTTCCGTGCAGAGTTCACTGCAGTGTTGCCAATAAAGTAAAGTAAAAGCCTCGTACCCACGCAAAGAGGTAACTTTTACCCTGTGGAAGTCAGACTGAAAGCATGATGTCGGAAAAAAGCGATATTTTTCCTTCCGACATATTTTGTCTTTGTGTCCAGGTTCAGTCTTCTTAGTCCTACTCTGTTCGATTCTATTCACAGGAGCTCAATTATAATAATCATCATAATGGAACTCATGACATGACATCGGTCAGTGCCAAGCACTTTTGCTTTAGCCCAGTGTCCAGCTTGATATTTCTTGATATTTCTGCTGATGGAGCACTGGTGTAGGTTTCTATCCAGCTCTGTGGCTAAGAGAGACTCCGGGTCAGAAGGTGAGGACAGTAAGAGGCTGGTCAGGAGGAAAGCATCTGTAAATAATTGAACTAGTCAGAGAAACAAAGGGTCACAACTGCATATTTTGAACCACTCTGTCAGAGGTGTGAACACGTTCGTCTGCTGCTTGGCTTATTTCTTAATAACATGGAAACACACACACACACACACACACACACACACACACCTTTGGGATGTTTGCAGGGCAGCGGCAGCATTTGACATGTCTTGCCACAGAGCAGCTATTAGTAATCATGATTAATTGAAGAATGGCTCTTTTCTGCATGAGAGACACAGCAGCAGGTGCATGTATTTTGCAGCAGTTGTCATTTGCCACTAATTATGGCGATGGAATTATTAATGTGGAAAAAAAAGTGCAATGTGCATCAAATGTAGCGTGATAGGGATGATGGGCTTTAATCATTACTGTGAATCTGATTTAGTTAAAATCCTTGTCCTCAACATTATTAATTAGTGAAGATGTACGATAATATCCTTCAGCTGGCTCCGATATTAGCATCTAAAAGTAAGATTGTTATCAGTCTTTCCCTCCGTAATGAAAATCTGATTATCCTTGGGTTTTGCCCAAAATGCAGAAATCGTACCAATGGTCTCCAGAGGTTCAGAGTTGGTGTCAAAAGATTTGGGCTTGTAGGCTACAAACTGCTAAAATTGGACTGCGGGGTCAAATCGGGAATAGAATGACGAGGCGTTTGAGTGAACTTCTATAATTCTTCTTCTTCTTTTCCTTTCGGCCTGTCCTTTTCTTCAGGGGTTGTCACAGCGAGTCAACAATTTCCTCCATTTTGTTGCATTGTATCATTGATTTGGCCAGAAGTTTTTGCCGGATGCCCTTCTTGACACAACCCTCACCATTTATATGGGTCGGGAATCACACTAAAAAACTCTAGCTTGTACTCCCTAATGGCTGGTTTAGTGAACTACTATAAATGACGAGGCTAAAAGCTGTTTTTTCTGCTCTCAATCGTCAATAGTAGAAACATGGGCATTTTAGGGAACAGGAACAAGGATAAACATAATACAAACCAATTATGTCATATGGAGAATTTTGGCAGGCCATGTGACAAAGCTAAATGGCCTCATCTAGCCCCTGGAGCCTTAGTTTTAACATTGGACATCCCTGGTTATGAGTCTTCCGAGCCTCACAATCTAGTAGACTAACTTGGTGAGACTGTTCTGACACAATACATCCACAACAGGGGTCTCAAAGTCCAATAAGTTGAGGGCCACCACCCACACTATCATTTCACAGAACCGTCAACTTTCAGTGTTCAATGCGGAAAAAAAAACAAAAACACAGTTTTGCATAGATTCTGTGTAATACAACTCTGAACCAGTAGGAGGCTGTGGGTCAGGGTTTTGAGAACTACAGGATTTACCATAAAAACGTGGAGAACAAATCTATAAAATATTATTAGAAATTCAACTTTCACATCAAGGTGGGGGCCCCAAAATATCATTCCATGGGCCGCAAATGGCCCACGGGTCGCAAGTTTGAGACTCATGGTCTACGCATATAATAATCTCCTGTGTTAATTGATTTTGAAGCATTTGCCAGGTTACTGTAACATTTTTGTTTTAAGAAAATTAATGTTTTATTTTTCATTTTTAGACAAACCAAAAAGAAGAAACTGGTACATGTATTTATAGAAACACAGAAAAAAAAAAAAAAAAAACGATAATATTATTAAATTAAATTCTAAGTCAGTAATTACTTTTTATTCAAAAACAAGTTATTATTACACATAAATTTTCTTAACAGACTCCTCTTCCCACAGCTTCCTGCTGCACACAGTGCATGTATATATCCAGTACAGTACATGCATGTGCAGTACATATACCAACTGCTGTGAAAACGGTTATTATTACCCGGCTGTATTCTACAAAAGTGGCATCTGTTATTCCCTTGCCCTCTTGCTGCTGTCTGTGCGGGGCTAATAAATCACATTGCAGTGATGCGCCTCAGGCAGCAGTGGAACAACAACAGTGTTGATACAGACACACGTATGAAGAAGTCTGCAGCTCCCTCTGATCTCCTTTATTTCACTCCAGACCTCTACCCCGCAGCTGCATGCCGCACCGGGGCTGGCAGCACGGAGGGGAAAGTACATTTATTTAGGAAACGCTGCGGCGTTCCGAGCTGTGGCGAATTGGAATTGTTGCACTTCCCTCATTTTAAGTCTCCTCTGCGTCACCGCGCCATTGCCGGGGTTGGACTTTGATGCTGGAAAAAGGATGGAGCTGGGATTAGTTTAATGCTGCTAATTAAGAGAAGACAGAGGAGAGGAACGCACCATCCGGTGCTAGAAGTCATGCAGCCCTTCACCACCTCGGCTGCTGTTAATTACCTCAGGCGTTTCACTTGCTCTCCAAGGATTGGGCCGACCGTGCATCATCAGAGCCGCTGCCTGCGTTGTCATTAGAGGGAATAAATTTATACCCGTGTTGAGTTTCAGTCAGGGACGTGAGGATTAAGTGCCAGTTCTGTGGTGACATGCTTCAAAAGGAGACATGCATCAGTATTGATTTCTTTTTTTTTTTTTTTTTTTATAGATTTAGAATATCTTTTGTTCTCAAATCCTCCTAATGGTATATGCAGGCTGTGCATCTCTGACGGGAGAAACGAGGATCTATCAGCAGTTTGATGTCCAATTAAAACCGTGTTTTTTTCAGAACTGGCAGCAGTAGCGGCAGACGTGGTGATTTTTTTTTTTGTGTTATGCAGAGATCTAAGTTAAGTCCCGATATTTTCCCTCTGGCTTTGTTGTAGCCTTGACTGTAACCTCTCACTCCTGCTGTTTAACCATGAGAAGGTTTCTTTCATCCACACTCTGCGGCGGAATCTCAACTGCTTCTTAGACATTAGGTAAATAGATGTAAATAGTTGCAATGTTTTCACGATATACTTCTACTCACTGCTTTGCTTTGCAGCACTTTTCCAAAGCCTTATTTATACAAACCTCTACGGCAGGGGTGTCCACACTCTTTTGGCTACTTTTACAAAAGACTCTGTTAAAGAAATCTGTTTCTGGTACACAGGGGGCAGCAGTCTCCCGACCAGCACCCACATCACACTACCCGATACCAACCTCTCATGAACTTTCTTGCCCACTAGAAGGCGCTAACTGCCCTCAGTGGAATTCAATCTTCCTCACAAAGGTTGGGAGTTTCACACCAATGACCAGTGTTGGGCAAGTTACTTTAAAAATGTAACTTATACCTTTACTAGTTACTGTTCTGAAAAAGTAACTAGTTACGTTACTAGTTACTAAATTATAAAAGAAACCAATATCCAGTTACTTTACTTTAGTTTAAAAACTCATTAAAAAAGTTTAGTGTTGTGTTCTGTAGCAACCTCGCAACCTAGCAATCATAATGAAATGTAGTGGGACAATATAGACATTTTGACAGACATCTTTATTGCCACTGCAACTTGCAACTTGCTGTCATCTTGCTTGTGGGTGTGTGATGCTGTATCGTGTTGCGTGTGTGTGACAGTTTATTTCCTTATAAGGCAAGAAGATCCGCCCAGGTCTTTTTTCTGATTGGCTTAGCCTGAAACGTTAACCTATGTCAACACACACACACAGTGATAGGCAGCAGACAGGCTCCCCTGCCACACAGTCCTCTCTCCGTGTCCGGGAAAAACCGTCCATTTGGACCACAGATAGTAACGAGTAACGAACCCCTTCACACCACAGTAACAATAACCGTGTTACTAAATGGGAAAAGTAGCGCGTTATGTTATTAGTTACAGGGAAGAGTATTTTCGTTACGTAATAACGCGTTAGTCCCATCACTGCCAATGAAGGAGACATTGCCTCTGAACTTAAGCAGCACACATTTACTCATGAAACAGATATCTTTACATATATGTATTGCATGTTATGGTACTCATGGTACCCCTGTTATACTGGTGATTTCAATTGTGATCTCTGAATACGTGTACTTCTACTACATCAATACCTGAATGCAGTGCCATACCAGTACCACAGCTCTGGGGAATAGAAATATTTGTTAGTAGTAACCCCGATAGCAGTACTCACTTAAATTGTAAAGACTTGAAGTGCGTTCTTGTTAGTTGTGGTAATTTGCAAGTGTTTCTATGCCAAGAATAGAGTCAATGGACTGTAAATAATTAGTGCAAACGCCTGTAATCACCAAACTCAGAAGTTTGCTCCGAAGGTGTAAAATTTCCTTGGGAGCTGATGATGTCAGTGTTTCACAGCTTTGGCTCATGTTTCCTAGACAATGAATTCACTGCACGCTCATCACCACACACCACTGTGTGGCCAGGAGGCCTAATCCACTAACATGTGCATCAAGCGTCCTTCATCACAGGCAACAGTATCTGCGTCTCCTCAGGCTGTGAGACCACACTTCTGAGAGGAAGCAGCCTCCGAGTGCTACTGTAGTCCTGGATCACGTTGTCCTAATCCAATCTAAAGCAGAACTACCACATCCCAGGGAGAACAAAAGTTGCCCTTGGCCAGAGCTGAGGAGAAGCTCACACCTGTCTTCCTGGTGAGGCTTCTGTTCTAGTGCGTTTCCCAAAGGAAGGAATACATAAACAGAAGTTGCCATTTCTCCTTGAGTCCTCTGGTCTGCCTGCGGGATAGATGCAGAGCTCATCAGCTTCCATGGCTCTTGACAACCACTGTAGGAACAAAATGTGAAAATTGTCAGCCGTAGTCCACACGTTATGAACCTTCACGTGTCTGTTGGGTTAGAATTATCGTAGATTTTCCTTTTCCCACATTTACACACAAGGATGTGAAAAAAAAAAAAAAACAGCTGTACCCAGCATCCAGTTGGGCACCATCTTTATGCCAAGTTTCCTTCCTGACACTAGCCTTTCAGTTTGGGTCGGAGATTGGGTCACATTTGGAATCTAACCCAGAGTCACTGCATGATTTGGAAGAAATCCTTCCACAATAATCCACTGCCAAGTAATATACTGTGGTCAAAAACAAAGTTTGAGTTAACACATTGCTAACAATTGACTCATTAGCCTAGTAATTTGATTACTTACACTTTATATAATATAAAACTTAATTTAATAGTTAAAAATTAAGGGATTGAGTAGAGCAGTGGTCCCCAATCACTGGGCTGGGGGCCGTTACTGGTCCGTGGGTGAATTGGTGCCGGGCCGCAGAGAAATATTTTTTTTCTTTTTGCAACTATAATTGATTAGGAAATATTTTCTCAGTGAAGACAATAATAAACTCAAAATGACGCAGAGTCATTGATACGAGATTCTATCCTTTTATATCGGTCTGGCAGCAGAAAATTATAGGCTGTGTGCACTTGAGAAGTCCTTGTTGTGAACATGTACAGTTAATTCTGGTAGGACAATTTTATAGGTAGGAAAATGTTTCAGAACACCAGAAATTTTATTCTATTAAGGGGTATTTATCTGCCACAACTTAATGACCGGTCCGTAAAAAAAAATGTACCAGACGTTTAAACAATGCAACGAGGTTGGGGAACACCAGAGTAGAGTACTTCTTTTTTCAGTTCATCATTAAGCATTTCTACCTGCTTATTCATTACCTGGTCGCAGAGGCAACAGTCTCCATGACTGGCACCCAAATTACACTACACCAACCTCCGCCAACTGTAAGCCAACCACTCTAACCTGATGTTTAATCAAACTTTCCCAGGAGGTGAACTCTCACACTGCATAGAAGTTGCCTCTAGGACAAACTGAAGGCCATTTAGCAATAAAAAATTAATTATAGTTATAATTATTAATACCATTATTATACAGAAGAATAGTTAAATGCGCCTCTGATTGACTACAGTTCTTCAATCACCAGCGGAGACCTTGATCTCAGTTTCTTTTCAGGCCAAACACTGTGCTGGAAATCTACGTGAATTTTATTTGTTTTTTCCATTTTTTTTGTTCTTCTTCAAAGAGACATGGTTACAAACTGTTTCTTGAAATAAATTTTGTTTGTTAATTATTACTCTTATCTGTTCCATCCTGTTCCAAATCATCAAACTGGGGAGTCTTGCTGAACCCATTTTCTCTGAGGCCTATTTCAAACATCATTTCTGAGGTGTTGTCTCCACTTTGCTTTTGATTCAGTGGCTCACATCTCACCTTTTCTTGCGCGTCACACAAAGACAAAAGATTAAATCAAGAGAAAACAACGCCTTCGTTTGTTGCTGCTTCTCTTGTTCTATGTCTGTCTTTTATCTGTTCCCCACAGTCGTCTTTATCTGTTAACTTTTTAACTCTCATTGTCGCTGTTGTGTGTCTTTGGTTCCTCGTCAATGTCACATTTATGCACCGCGCTGATTGAGACGCCTCTTTATCTACTTCCTGTTTACTCCCTGATCAACTAAAAATACAGCAGCAGCACACTGATAAAAATAAAGCAGAGGTGACGTATTAGAGTGATTAGAGAGTGATGTGAATATAAATATACAGTACAGTGCACATATATAGGAAAAAAAAAAACAAGCTAGAGAAGCCAGATTGAGATGGTTTTGACATGTTCAGAGGAGGAACAGTGGATACATTGGTAGAAGAATGATCCTAGAGATGGAGCTACCAGGTAGGAGACAAAGAGGAGATTGATGGATTTAGTGAGGGAGGACATGGAGGTAGTTGGAGTCAAAGTAGAAAATACAGAGGACAGGGAGTGATGGAAAATGTTGTGGCAATGTGTGGCAAACCCTAAATAGGAGACAAAACCTAAGGAAAATATAATTATATGAATATATAAATATATGTACAGTGGGTACGGAAAGTATTCAGATTTCTTTTAATTTGTCACAGCCATTGCAGCCATTTGCAAATATTATATACAGTATATATATATATATATATATATATATATATATCCCAGCACCCAATCTTGACAGATACGTATATAGATTAATTTGGTAATTAATTTAAAAAAAGAAAAACACTACAATACTATATCTCTGTCTCTTTTTATTTTTTAATTTTCAGAGATAATTATCTTTTTTATGTGGATAAAAAAAAAATACAAATAAAACAGTTGCATTCAGAGTGCTGCTTTGAGAATTGATAATTACTTTATACATTCTTGGTGTAAGATGATGTAATTAGAGGATCCAGTACTTATTAACTTAGCGTAAACTAATAGGTTGCTGACACATCGGTTTCTCAGTTGTTGGATTGATCGTCAGTGGGATCCAAAAGCACCGTCGTGTCTGAAGGACTGTTGAAGAGCAGAGTGGAGGTCTGACTCATCTCTAATTCCGTCGTGTCCTGGTCTAAACGCTCTCACTTCTGCCTTCACAGCCGTGTATTTTTATTACAAAGATTATCACATGCTCCAGAGGATGGTCAGAAATAGAATTTATGGCTTGTAAATATGGTGAGAACGACCTTTCCCCGTCACTGTAGTCGTCCTGCTCACATAAGCCCAAACTTTTCCAGCCCTGTTCCCACATTTCACTGCTGCAGACAGTGCTTAGAGAAAATCTCGTGCAAAGTGGTCTGTCTGCTGTAAATCGTGTTTGCTAAAGCCTGACGAGAGCTGCGCTGTGGTCCAGGGGATTGAGCCAAAACCAACAGATGGGTAGAGCAGAGGAAACGCTGCTGCCTGTGTTTGTCCTGAACACAGCGCCGAGCATGTGTCCCTCCTCTGAGACTGACCACTTGGCCCCACTTTCACTGGGCAACCGCCAAAATAGTCAGAGAAACGAGAGAGGTTGGACAAATAATGGGGCGTTAAAATCCATGTTCATCACTCTGCTTTCAGTCGTAATCACGCCTCCAATGGGATGTTGTACGGTCAAGCTTTCTAACGTACCTGCAGCTGAAAACAGCAGGTGTGTCACTGGAAGGGTCAATGTTTCAAAAGTACATTTTCCACCCTAAAAATTCATTTTTCAAAATATGTTACAGATTCAATGTTGGTTGGTGATTCAATAAAGGACCTAAGCCATAACATCAGCTTAATCATAGAATGAAAACTATTAAATTAAGTTAATTTAAATTAAAACTCACGAGTAATTACAAATATTGGCACAAATATATTAATATATATTACAAATATATTAATAGTGTTATTTTAAAGTTGTTGAATTTTAGACCTCACTCTGCACCCTAATCCTGGCTTGTTGAATGCACCGGAAGCTTCCAATAAAATGTAAGCAATTGTCATAAAAAATTAATGTGTCGAAAGTTGCAAAAAAAAATTGAAAATTGCTTTTAAAATGTCAGTAAAGCAGATGGACTCAAATATCAACATTTACATAATACATAAAAAAACACTTTTAAAAATGTTTTTGATATAAACGCTGTTGTGAAAAATTCATTGTTAAAAAACTAAAAAAAAAAAATAAATAAAATAAATGCAGTTTATTTAGTATAAAGCTCAGCATTACTGAGCTATTTCTACAAGATATGAAACAAAAAGTAAAGGAAAATAATAAAAAAAAAAGATTTTTTTTTGTAGTCAAAAACAGAGCTGTGAATCAGTTCAATAAATGAAAACCTGAAACTTTTGGCATTTTGCTTTGGAACAAAAACAAAACCATAATCTTTTTTTCTTTTTTTTTTTCCCTGGAACATAAATGGTTATGCTGCCAATCAAAGTCATTGGTCTCCACAAAAGTCTATGGTAGCCTGAGCCTGACGAGGTTCACTTCCTGTCACATTCACTGTGAAAACCTGCCTTTTAACATCATGGCTAGGGGACTACAGATGAAAACTAGCTTTTGGCTAATTCTTTCTTATTTAACCATGCATAATCATATATTCATAAAATTCCTTTTTCCCCTTTTAAATAAACTAAACAAAAACTAAAAAAAAAAGACTGGCAGCTTTATAGTGTAGTTGAAAGCTGGGTTGCTATTTTTTATTGAATCGAACTGAACTGAATCGGATTGATTGATAATATTTTTATGAATCATTCCTGAATCGGATCGTGGCCTAAGAATTGAGATTTCGTTTTCGCTTTTCGCTTTTCGATTAATCGGATGGATATGTGAGTGAAGATTCCACACACAAACCTATATATATATCTATATACATACATATATATATATATATATATACATATATGTCTACTGTTGTTAAACTTGTTAAAGAACTGACAAGTAATGTAGTTAACTGTTTCAGGAAATACCCTATTTTTTTTTGTTCTACCCTGTACAGAAACGTCAATTTTACGATTTTACTGTTTTGGATTTTTACCAAAATCAGAAAGAATAAATTACCGTTTATGTTGAAAGAAAAAACAAACAAAAAAACAAGCTCTGGTTATACGTTTTAATTACTTGCTGTTGTGTTGAACCTCATCATTTCAAGTCTATTCTCTAGACTTTTTTCTCTGCCCTCTGAGTTCCCCAACTATGGTCTCCGGGTCGTTGCCATGCAAGGGGCACAAAAAAGGAGAAGTACTGCAAGGGGATCCTTAATGCTAATCTGAGCTCCCTTCCCTGTTTCTGTAAACAGGAAATAATATCTGTTCCTCATTAATGATGCAGGTCCAAGTCCTGTGCAGCAGAGTGCAATACAGCTTTAATCAGCAGATATGATTGCTTTGTACTCTGTCTGACGACACCAGGGAGCCATGTAGGCTAGAGGTTGCGAGACGGAGCAGAAGAATAGAAAGAAATTAAAAAAGGATTAAACAATATGAAATCCAGTTGCATTTATTTATTTCTTTTTTCTTGTTTATCTACCTGTGGGGAGTTAAAAGGCTGCCCTGAGAAGTAGACTTTAGTCAGGACTCAGCAGAATCATCTGAAAATGTCATTCATTGGAAGGCGCTCCACTCGTTTGGCCTGAAACTGCTGAACTCGGTCCAATAACAATAAAGAGAGATGTTCTCAGAAACTTGTCCACATGGCTCGGTGTTCAAGCCAAATTCAATCTATCTTCTTCTTTTGACATTATCATCTACTGCCAAAATAATCAGACATAAATAATTTACATCAGCTTTTTTGGGAGTTGGATTTTGATGATTAAGGATTTTTTTTTTTTTCTGGGTCTTCAGGAATCTAACCATGGAAATGTTTTTTTTATTTTTATTATTATTTTTTTTTGTGACTGTTACAGTAACAGCACGTGCACTCTGATTTTTTATTTTTTTTCGCCAGTTACTAAATCATACAGTCTGCAGTTCAAAACCATTAGGGCTGGGTATTGATTCAAATTTTCTAAATCGATTCGATTCGATTCACAAGGTTTCGATTCGATTCAATTCACGATTCGCCTCGGTTTTCGATTCAGTTTTTGTCATATCAATTATAGTTCAGTACCAACGTTATTCTCAGAAGAATTAAAGCTAAAATTGAAACTTAATCCATTTGCTAATAAAAAATGTATT
>JAFBJS010000882.1:0-25448 GCA_016785265.1 Paraplagusia blochii
CTTTCGAAGTAACTAATTTTGGATTGAACTACCTGGATGACTGAGAATCTACACAGGCTAAAGAGCCACGGGTTTCCAACCCTTGCTCTAGGGGCTAAAAACACTGGTTCTAAACATGGCCTGAATTTTTCAGCTTGAACACTGTGTCTCTATAGCTCAAACAAGGAAGATCCACTCAGGCCCATGAGCAAGCTTTTGGCCCTCCAGTTACAAGCCTTCTACCATTCCTCTGATGCACACTCCAAAAACTCACCTCAGCCTCTCCTCTCTGCTTAGCTGGGAGCTGACTGTAGGTCACTGAGCACACAAACCAAACAATAGAGGGATTTTCAGACAGGCTGAACTGTGGGCTGAGAGAGGAGTGCAGTCCTGAAACCCAGTCAATATTTGTCGCCTTTTTCTTCACAGTCTCCTTTTCGAATCAAAGCATAACCAATGGAAGGGAGCCGAATAGGGGAGGAGGAAAAGCGAGGATAAACAGTGGAAACAATATAGCCAGGGGTTGAGAGGTACACAAAACCTCTGAAAAAATAACCCAACATCAGCGCTGTGACTGGATAAAAAATGCTGCATTATCTCTTTAACTGGAAATCAAATAGAGAGCCATGCAAACGGCAGATGTTGCTCTGTCATGAGGAGACACAGGGAGGTTTGAGTGGGAGTCACACACCTCTATGATGGATGACCACAGACCAAAAACAGCCAGCTATGGAGGAAAAAAACACCTCAAATTATGACATGACAAATTACTGTAAAAAATATGTAACATTTTTTCAATATATACCTACATATAGATAATTGGATATAATTGATGTTTTAAAAGGTAACTGTAGTTTTTAGAGTAGTAAATAAGTCAAATAAAAATATCAAATAATTCCATCTGTCAAGATTGAAGTTCAAATAAATCCCTGAGAGTATGTGAGATAGTCTGAAACCACACCCCGTCAGAGACATTTCTATTGACTGAAAGGAGTTGATGTTTTCCCCCATCTGCTGCAGGGGAAAGCTTTGGAGTAGCATTATGAGGGATTGAAGGAAAAGCCCTTTGGTGACAGTGCTCTCTCTTGAATGCTGGAATCGCTCCTGCCCAGCTGTCATATAGTTAGTCCCCCCCATGAGTTCCTTTGAGGTGACGGGTATCAGCTTCTATGGTGGTGGTCACACCAACAGCTCGGGAAATTAGTGACCAAACATGGTCCTCTTGAATCTTTGTTGAGCCCACCTATCATCAGCAAATAAACACCTTGGGTCATGTTAATATTAATCACTTGTAGACCATATGGACCAGGTGGCTTTAAACTACAGCAGCTAAAGAGCTGGTGAGCAAGAAATACACTAGACTCTTTGTTTCATATTAAAATTAATTTTAGGGATGGCCCATATATTGGTCCACTGATAAATATAATGGCGATATCAGCATAATTTTTAATATGGGGACATATCGGTATCAGTTTTTCAGATATGCACAATTCGATGCTGCAAAGCCGTGGCCTTGGTAAATATGCTTGACTTCCTTGTGGGGTACTGAGTCAGTACTACTGACACTTTGGCCAGCACGTGATTAATGATTTCATTTAAAGGGAGAACAACAATAAGCGATGTTACAGTAAATGTTCGTGGTCTGGAATGTTTTGTGGATAGAAAACTGTAATTCTTACTGACTGCAAGGAGCTGGTCATGCGAGGGTCGGGGGTAAGATTTTAACACTTTATCACAAGGCTTTTTATGGAGCGAAGTTAAGAAAAACAACAATGGACTGAGTGAGACGACAACAACACAGCAGCAGCTGCTCTCTCTCTCTCTCTCTCAAAGACTCAGAGGTAAATACGGTAAAGAACAGACAAGAGCAAAAGAGTTAAATACATTAAAGAGCAGACCAGATCAAAAGAAATCAGACAAACTTCAGAGTTAATCGTCCTGAAAAAGCAGCCGTTCTCTCCCATTAAAGACTCTGGTTTTACTAAATGTGAGGAGTTGCTATGTCATGACTAATCATATTTGAAATAGGTATTTCTCGGACATTTGCTATTTGCATGAAAACCGATTGCCTTAAAAATTCCAAGTAAGGGTTGCTATTAACGTTTCAGTGCATGAAACAAGCTAACATATCAATCAAACAGGGTCCTGTTCTCTTTGATCCTAAAAAGACAACAGACTGACACATCAAATTAAAACTTAAATTTTATTTTTTTTAATTAGTTACCTTTGTGATAACATTTCAGTACAAAATAATAATTCCAAATAAAGACAGGGCATGAGGTCCAGACCGTCATCCTCAATGGTGATGGAAGAAACAGCAAGTCACCTGTAAAAAGTAGTGGGGAATGGGAAAACTGCAGAATATTGCACTGATGCCCACCATTCTTGTGTGCTTAAATGTGTGTACACAGTGTTTGCGTAAAGAGTTTGTACATTTTGGAGAGGTTTGCTCCTTCCCAAACCAAGCGCTACCTTGACTGAAAGTGTATCTGAATTCCAGGTGGAGGGCATTCATCAACCCAAAAAAAAACCAAAAAAAAAAACGCAGAGTGCAGAGGTAGGCTTTTGAAATTCTCCATGGCAATGTAACCCTCATTAATGTGTATCCATAGTCAACAGTCAGCAACAGAGATCTGTTGTCAGGTGACATTTGTGTAAGAAGCCTATATGGGAAAAACAGAAAAAAAAACAGATTGGCAAAAAGTAAAATTTCCAAGTTTTATCTGTCTAGTTATCTTTTCATAGATACAATTCCAGGTAGCAGCTCTACAATTGCTGTCCATGCTAAAAAAATTCCCTTAAAGAAATTCTCACATAATTTGCTCCATGGTTTGTCCGAACCAAAGAGAAATGCATTGTACCTTTTCCACAGGGCGCTGAACAGAATCTTCACTCAGACGCAGGACAATCAAACTTAACACTACATCAACAAATAATTTACCGGGTACCTATATAATTTTTTTTTTTAAATCTACTTACAAACTTTGTTTTAAAGAACCTAGCCTTAGCAACAGTCAGTAATAACAGTATACACACATTTATCGGCAGAAATGTTCACAAGTCACTTTTTCCAAGTCAAGTCTTGAGTCTTTATGTGCGAGTCCAAGTCAAGTCTCGAGTCATTCATATCCCAAATCCAAGTCAAGCCTCGAGTCTTTGTCCCAAGTCTAAGTCAAGTCTCAAGTAGCTGCGAGTTTTCATATTAGACGCTATCCAAGATAATACTGCATTGCTGTGTTGTTTTGGATTAAAAGTATGTACTGTTCTGTACTATAGGTCTATAATATGCTATTGCACACTGCACCATCAAAGTTGATCAAAACAATGTACTGTGCATGTGCAATGTGAAGAAACATCACAAAAGCTTTAAGCTTGAACACGGTATTTTGTGAATACTACAGGATACATACTAACTGATTTGCGTATGTGGTCTTGTCCTTTTACCAACTGAAAATAACAAATTAAGGAAATATAAAAATATATAACTGAGTACTATATGTACGATACTGTACTACAGTACCACTGTGAATGTGCTTAGGCTAAGAAATCCTATGCATTACATGCTGTTTAGGGAGAGGTTTTCATTTCTGTCATGTCAGTGACAACATTAGTTTAAACTAAAACACCATTCGTTCATAAAATTAACGTTAGGCTCAATACACATAGGCTGCCACTTGCCGCTAAACGTAGTGGCCTGAAGTATAAAAGCCAACAGACTATAACTGTGGCTGAATTAGTTTGCTAATGGTAACATTTATGGTTTGATCCCGGGAACCGGGATTCCCGGCTAAATGGTGCTGATTGCACCATTTTTCCCGGGAAAAATTGGGAGGAAAAAAGTGACGTGCGTCTATTTGTTCTCATACAGTAATGCGGACGGCAAAGGATCTTACATAGTGTCTTCCTCCGAGACGCTTCCCCGAGGAGAGCGCGAGCGAGGGCGCGTCAGTTTGTTTTTCTCTTGCAGCCGTTTCGGCCTGTACGGAAACGTATTGCTGCCACACTTAGAAAAAGAATTGGCTCAGTATCACGTTATAACTTGATACATATCACGTGATAAGTTTTACTTTATGTCATAGTACTATCACGTTATAACGTGATAAGTTTTACGTTATTTAGTAGTACTATCACGTTATAACGTGATAAGTTTTACGTTATTTCGTAATACTATCACGTTATAACGTGATAAGTTTTACATTATTTCCTGATACATGTCTATGCAAGTATGAAGCGAATGTTAAACTCAAATCCTCCTTCATGGATATGGCTTGTTTACAGGGTTCAGTTAAATTGTTTTGTAACGTCCAGCCAGACGTGTAATATTTATCGAGGCATTAATTAACAATCCCGCATGTATTGCAAAGATTTAATTACAAAGTTTCGTCTCTCTCAGCTGTAACCACCCCAATACACAGAATACATGGACCTGCTCCGTCTTCTCTTACACTCTCACTTAGGCTCTCTTCCACTCTGACTCCCCCTCCCCCACCACCCCTGTCTGCTGCGTTTCTCCAGATGCACAGACTATGGGAAATCATATAACTCTACGAACAATGAACACAATATTAATTTAGAACGCTTGGCGGTGATATTTTGCAATAACTAGGCTCATTGAATGAGATTTGTATTAGTGTGCGGACAGAATTTTAAACACATGGCATTGTACCGAATGTGTTTTATGTGTCATCTTAATAAACCACATTACCCAAAATGCATTATGTGTTAGGTTTACTAGGAGTGACCATGTACACTTGTATTCTAGTCGGAGTTCCAGTTAAATTTCTGCACAAACTCACGCTGATCGTGTGTGTGTCTATTCCAACTATTCGACAGGACATAATACCAAGGAAGAACGGATCTGACTTTCTCATGCTATCACGAAATAACGTGATATTATCACAAAATAGAGTAAAATGTATCACGTTATGACGTGATACGTATCACGTTATAACGTGAAACTGAGTCTTTTTTTTTCTTAGTGTGGCAGCAATACGCTTCCATAGGCCTACAATCATGAACTTAGTTTTAGTTAATTTTTCAAAGAGTTCTGTTGTTTTCCATGGTCTGTGAATGTGTCTGGGTGAATGGATGAGCAAAAGGGTGGGGGAGCATAAGTGTGTGAGAGTGAGAGAGACGCAGTAGGTCTGTGTTTGCTCTATATGTATTGGCGTGGTTATGGCCGACAGTGACCAAATTCGGTGAGTAAGACTTTGCAAGTCTTAAGTCAGGCTCCCAGAGTCAGACTCGAGTCCCCATGTCTGTTTGTCAGAGTTTGTATGATTTTAATGTCAGAACAACATGTAATAGTGATTTACTAAATAATACAGCCTATATAGTTCAATTAAGGAGATGACCATGGTCAGCAAACATCTTTTCAATAGTTCCTCCCTTTCACTTTAATATAGGGGTGAGGAGTGATGTCACAGCTGCAGTGAAGCCAAAACACATGTCAAACACGTCTCTGTAAAAAGAGCAGGATACTTGCACCCTCAGAGCTGTCAGTGGAGGTCTAGTCTCCACAATCTTCGATCTTCTCAGTGAGAAGGTCTGGTGTGTTTTTGATGCAAAATGATTAGATAAATGTACTTTGAATGCATTAAAAGATTTGGCGTGCATAAATCCATATGAAGTCACCCTATAGGATGTTTATAAGAGAAACTTTTTGAGTGAAACCCATGTAGTTAAATGTTTAAAATGATATTGTTTGTCCTTTTTTGTCAGTAGAAAAAAAACAGCATTTAATGAACCATTGCATCTTACCGTCACAGATGGCTCAATCCTGAGTTGATGCAGCAGCAGCAGTAGAGTAACAATCAACCCATTTAACCATTATTCCACCAAACCATAAATTATTTATTCAGTTTTGTGTTTAGTTAAGTTCAGAGATACAGTCATCATACACACATAATAAACAAGAATTGCGGGAAAATACTGAACATTAGAGATCTTACCTTCACAGGTTGCCTGAGCTGCAACAGCAGTAGAATGACATTCAGCTCATTTTTACCATGCGTGCTTTTTCTGTAAATACATACATATAATTGTATATTGTTTAATTGTTGTTAATAGATAAAAAAAATACAGCACTGACACGTGACTACACTGAAAAAGAACAGTGATTTATAGTACTGTAATGTTTATCACAAAAATGAACTGACTCACATCCTCGACATGGCATTGCCACAGATATTTTAAGTAATTTTTTTCACTCTCAAACGGCAGTCTGATCTGTTTACAAGTTTCAGTTTATTTAAATCTGAAATTCTACGGCTTAACGGCAAAACAGCAGCAACTGTGTGAGGAATTTATAATGTCTGATGTGTGCTAAAATTAGCATCGTTCCCAGTGGTTCGTGTTGCATCGCGTGTCTGTGCGCAAAACTTTGTGATAATAATTGTAACTATCTTTTACTTTCAGCTCAGTATCAACACAGTGTTTGGGTGATTCAAATTATATTAAAATAGTGAGAACATTTTCCACCCAGACATCCCTGAACTTGTTCGTTTCAAATATAATATCATGTTTCTAACAATAGTTTAAACATAAATTCATAATCATATAAAGAATTAGCAGAATGACTTACCTTGATGCTCTCACAAAGAAGTGAGGATTTGACTCATAATCTTTCGTGCGCCTTTAAGCGTGTAAATTCAAAGAGACGACGGCCTTTTCTTCTCTTCTTCGATGTGGAGTCAAAACCCAGTGCCCCCTTGAGGTGTGGCAGCATAATTCACAATTAAACTTAATAATGCTTAGTAAACTTAACTCAGAAAAAGTGAGTTTATCATGGGTTTTACACAACTATTACACGTTACTGAATAAAATCTAATATTCTATACAACCAAGTCAAGCTTACTCAAGTAAGTTTAGTTACGAGTACTATTGCATTATACAGTGTGTATTTAAATGGTTTAACGTTAGGCTTAAAATTTTTCATCAATATTCGCAAAACACAATTAGAGAGACAGCACAGTTGAGGAACAATAAGGCAAAGCATAAAAACATGGCAGGTTTGTAGGATAGAATGTAGGGATGTCCGATATGACATTTACGATACCGATATGAACCGGTATTACCCAAACACTTAATTTCCGATACCGATGTGAACCAATACCGTTATGAAACGATACCGAGATAGGCAGCTAATTTCCCCTGAATTAGTGTGATACCAGATTAAATGCATTCTATAAATAACTGTGTATAAACATAAACACACTACTTCAATATAAGTTATGGAAAAATGACACATTTATTTTTTACCATTTTGTCTGAAACAGTCCTATGATTCTTTGTGCAGCATTTGATGTAAACAAGAAATATCTAGTGTTGGACAGAAGAATTTTCCAAAAACATTGATTAACATTATAAACCGGGCATAGATAGAAACTGCTGCAGTATAAGAGTAAAAAGCCCACTTTAATGACACAAAAAAAACATTTATGCATCGTCACAATCTAAACAACTCTTCTCTTTGATGACATGAGAGATGACACCAAACAGCATTTCAATGGCAAATGTCCGAGAAATACTTATTTCGAATACAATTAGTCCTGACATAGCCCGGCTACAGAAACTCCACACGTTTAGTAAAAACAGCGTCTTGAACGGGACAGAACAGATGGTTCTCCAAGAAGACGAACTGTGTGAAGTTTGACTAATTTATATTGCTCTCGTCTGTTCTGTACCGTATTTTACTCTGAGTCTTTCAGGGAAAGAGAGAGAGAGACAGCAGCTGCCGCCACCGCTGCTGTGTTGTTGGCGTTTGACTGAGTACATTGTTGTTTTTCTTTACTACGCTGCATAAAAACACCTCGTGATAAAATGTTAAAATCCTCATCCCCTAACTCCCAGCATGACCAGCTCCTTGCAGTCATTAAGAATTACAGTTTTCTATCCACAAAAAACTCCAGACCACAGATTTTCACTGTAGCATTGCTCATTGTAGCTGTCTCTTTAAATGACATCATTAATCACATGCCGGTCAGAGTGTCAGTACTGCAGACTCACCGTCCCCACACACTGCTCCCCGGGTGCTCATTAGCTGCCCACTGCTCACTTTGATGATGGGTTAAATGCAGAGGCCGAATTTTGTTGTGCACTGTGGTGTGAATCACAACATGACAAAAAAAAGGAATTTAATCTTTTATCTTAATCTTTAATTACATCAACTGATCCTGGGCATTCTTTTCTCTCTTTAATAAGGTTTTCATGACATTGGAGTTTTGTTCAATTCCATTAAAGAATCTTGGAGTGGAGCAGCTGTCATTCTGGAAGACTTTCAAACTCAAGACCAGGACCAGTGCAAATCTCTCTTGGGCGCTTACTTTCTCTTCTGCTTTCCTGGAGTTGGAATCAGCATCCAGATAATATCAGCAGGAGATGGAATCTCCAGATGAAAGCAGAGCAAACACAACACAAAATTACAGCCAGACAAAAACATTTGTGTCCGCTTCTTTTTTTTTCTTTTAAATGAAATGCAATGAAAAATATGTCAATGAAATTTAAATTTTTCACTATTCACTTCTTTTCAATTCCCAAGCTCCTGCTGGGGGATTTCATGAATGTCTGAGAATGATATTGCTCTGGATCACGTTTTCTCATTTGCCACTGATGGAAGAATGGAGAAGTGGGGAGGTGTGGGCCAGGGGGTGGGGGTGTCAGCAATTTCCCAGGGCTCCAATCCCTACTATGGTTACATTAAACAGTGGGGGTCCTCTGCTGGCCCCCCGCTATGGAATACAGAAAAAGGGGGAGGGACTGACACAGGGTTGGAGCCGGACCCTGGTTTTGTATTATACAGCTTAGGTCAGGTATAGATTTAAGTCATGAACGAGAAAAGGAGAGTCATTTAGAGTTACACTTTTTTTTTCTTATTGAACAAAGACAGCAAAGGCAGGGGATGGGGTGGGGGGGGGGGGGGGGGGGAGACTTCAGCATATGCGGATCTCTCACAAGAGCCAGCGTCACACTGGGATCTGGCCCTTACTAAAAAACCACTGTGTGAGACTCCATATTGTCTGTCACTGAGGGGAACATGGGGGTGGGGGGTATAAGGGACAGGAACAAGGCGGAAACTTGAAGAGGGCAAGTTACCAACTGCGTAGGGGGAATCTACCATAGTATTAACTTAGTACTTAGTAAAAGGGAGAAAAATTGTCTGAGTCATACATTTAAAGCTTTAGTCACTCATTCTGACATCAAATGACTTTACTTGTTTACAATGTTAATATATGCTATGAGTGATGTAGACTGGGCAACCCATCTGCATTACTATCTGAACACTTTATGTCCTTTTTACTGTGGATTCTCGCTAACGCCCCATCTGACAACTCAGAGTCCTAGTGATTTTGTCAGTGGTGGGCCAGCAAAGCCTTCTCTGATGGTCTGAACATACTCAGAAAAACACATTTATTCATAGTAAAATTGTATTTAAAATGTTCTTCTACACTGTATATATCCTTATAATATAAAATGGTTTTTTACATTTAAAATTTGGATAAAAATCCAATTTTTTATCCAATTATATTTTAGTAAGCTAGTGTTGTCAGCTTCCATGAAATGTGCCACAGCCTTCAGAATAAAAAGTGAAGGCTCTGCCCGCTGTAAGTGAAAGGACACAGCCTGTTCTGTTTAAAGAACAATCCTCTCACTAGATAGTGACCTCAGAGCCTTCTAGCTGGCTTCACGTAGAAGGCAGCACATACGTGTCCTGTGATTGGATAAGCTCTCACGGGAGTCTGACGACATCATCTTGTTTGATTTTCCCCAACTTCAAACAGAACTGACTAGAATGTACACAGCAAATTCAAAAGTATTAAATTCCCAGTGTTGGTGTTGAACGTTAAAAATCCAGTGTCAAACACTTGTTTAGTCAAATTCAACACAGTGAGACTTAATGCATCTAAAGTGTTGGTGTTAATCCTGAGAGTTAAAACCAAACTATGGTCAGTGTTGATTTAAAAATTAACACTGTTAAATGTTGATTTTTAACATTTACCAGAGTTGTTTTTAAAATCATCACTGACCAGAGTTTCTCCCGCCATCCTCTAAACTAAATAAACCGTGCGTTTGGCAAAAGAGCGGCAAAAAGCGGCAATGGCGACAGCGGAGTCTCCTGTCTGCGAACAAGGTAAGTCCCCTTCTAAGACCGTATGCCTGTTGTACGGTATTTTAAAGAAAGGACATTAACGTCTCGTTTAAACAAGTGTCGATTAATTTACACAGATACCGTAAGTAACAGTGTTGGATAAGTTGATATATATGTACATATATGTGCATTTTTGAGGGGTTTTACAGCTAGCTGACTACTTAGCTACAGCGCCCCGATAGCGCGCACATGAAGCGTTCCGTTAACCGAGTATTATCCATTTGGAAAGACGACATTCAACACCCGTGGTAGTTGGTGAGGAGTCAGTATATTAATGTACACCGCAAAATGCCCCGCTGTGGAACTGAGTGCCCGCGCTGGACAGAAGGTAGAACTGCTAGAACTGGTATAAAGTCAAAGTTAATCGTCTAAAACCGTAGGGGTGTAATCGGTCGTATCGATACTAGGAAATGACCTATTGGAGGACATATTTTATATCAATGTTTTAAGCTCAAAAAGACGTTAAACTTTACATTTCATTCTGTGTCTGTGAAATCATGCGATGCGCCAGAAGACAACTACAACAACAGCACAACGGAAGTCAGAGGAGAAGCTGGTGAGCAAGACATTATCAAACAATAACTGCTAGCTATTAGCTGCACTGTACTGAAACAATGAGTTAGTTCACGTCTTTCATAACTACTATGCAAAATGTTAATGTCTCTACACATCATTGTTGAGCATTAAGTAAATAACAGTGTGGACGTCTTTTCTCCTTTAGTCATAGTAGGTCATGTTGGTGAAGGTGAGATTTGGAGAAAGTCAGAAATACGTCAAAGTGGCTGAGACTGAAAATGGCTATGATGACTTGGACACATTTGTTCAGAAAGGTTTGTGTCCTGATAGCATGTTTCTGAAAAACCCACAGGTGAGACTTCAATGTTCATCTTTCTACATAATACAGTATAAAATATATAAATGAATGACGGAAATCATTATTTATGGGGTAATACATGCAACAATTTTGTTAGAGACTAAAAGTCACTGAAGCTAGTTAACAACAGTTAACAATAAAATCTTTATGTTTGGGGGTTTTATTGTCAATGTCATGTCTTTCAGGAGGAGCCCACCAGTCTCTGTACTAAATATGCTTTCAACTAGGGCTGGGTATTGACTCAAATTTTCGAAATCGTTTCGATTCGATTCACAAGGGTTTGATTCAATTCACGATTCGCTTCGGTTTTCAATTTCAGTTTTTTCAGTTTTTGTCATATCAATTATAGTTCGGTACCAACGTTATTCTCAGAAGAATCAAAGCTAAAATAGAAACTTAATCCATTTGCTAATAAAAAAAAATATTTTTGTTTCATTAATTTCCATTACAAATTTACTCAAGGCAGTCATATTAACCCATCATGCATTTTTTTATTTAACATGACTTGACCCAAAATTACAAGGCAGACTCTAGTTTTAGATTTTAGTGCCATGTTGTTTTTACATTCGTTTTACGTGCGAGTGTGTTAACTCGCATGTAACCACGTAAATACGTAATCACCTGTGGTGCATTAGTTCACGTAAAGTTGTTGGAAAAAGAAGGAAAAACAGATCGATTTTTGGATTTATGAATCGATATTGTCCTATTAACAAAAAAAAATCGATTAAAATCGATTTTCTTAACCCAGCCCTACTTTCAACATCATCACTCTATTTCCCAGAGATCCATACTCAGACAAAGGAAATGTAAGTTTGTTCATTGAAAAGGTTATATTTTAATTTGTGCACTCATTATGTGTTCAGAACTTGCTGTACGATTAATTGTTTTTAAATAAAACAGGAACACTTCTATGATGCAGCGGATCTGGGTACTTAGCCTGAGGAATAAAGACTGTTCAATGGAACACTGCAGCTCATTCCACTGAGACCTCCACCTCCTCCACCAGCACAACATATCAAGAAAGTCCAAAGAGAAAGAGGGAAACTTTTTGCACTGATATACAACTGCATGCTTTTATGTGGTGTGTTTGTTAGAAATAAAAATCAATCAATTTTTATTTATATAGCCCACATTTACAAAACAAGTTTGTCACATAAGGCTTTACAGGGTTGGTAACATCCTCTGTCCTTAGACCCTCAGCCTGGGTAAGGAAAAACTACTGAGGAAAAAACCCTTATAACAGGGAAAAAAACGGTAGAAACCTTAGGGAGAACCACAGGAGAGGAATCCACTCCCTGGACAGACAGACAGTGCAACGGATGTTACCGGAGCATAAAAATACAATAAAATAAAACAAATACAAAAGATACAACAAATTAGTCAAAATTTTTAAATGTAGTCTTCCAGTAGCCGTTATGTCAGTAGATGTATGTCCGGTCATCCTACTGTTGATCCTCCTAGTCCTGGTTATCCTAGTTCTGGCATCGACCCATCCATCAGCAACAGCAATAAAAAGAGAAACAAACAAAAACGGTAGTTTAAACAGATTTCAATAGATTGGGAGAGAGAGTGGAGTAGAGAGTTAGACAGGGACAAGGATGAGGGAGGAGGGTTGCTCAGACTATGCGCTCATTCTAAATGCATGATGTGAGGGCCCCCTACCCCAGCATTTAAAAATCTATAGCAGCGTGGTGTAAACTACAAGATTAGCGTTAAACATTCAAAAAGTTCCCATAGGCGACATTAAATAAATGGGTTTTTAGTCTCACCTTAAAGGTAGAGACCGAATCAGAATCCCTGACCTGAAGCGGAAGCTGATTCCACAGAAGAGGGGCTTGTTAACTAAAGGCTCTACCACCTGTTCTACTCTTAGTAATTTTGGGAACCACTAATAGACCCAAATCTAATGATCGGAGCGGTCTGCTAGGTTTATAGGGGGAAGGCAGGTCCTTAATATAGGAAGGGGCCAGATTATTCAGGGCCTTGTAAGTTAATAATAGAACTTTGAAATCAATTCTACTTTTAATTGGGAGCCAGTGTAGGGAGGCTAAGATGGGAGTTATGTGCTCCCGTCTTTTGGTTCCAGTCAATATGCGAGCTGCCGCATTTTGGACCAATTGAAGGTTCTTTAAGGACCTGAAGGAAATACCTGATAAAAGAGAATTGCAGTAATCCAGCCTAGAGGTTACGAAGGCATGGTTTAGTTTCTCTGCATCGTTACAGGACAGAATATTTCTAATTGCCTTAATATTACGTAAAAGGCAGTTCTGCAAATTTTCTTAACATGTTCGTCAAAATTCAAGCTATTATCAAATAACACCCCCAGGTTCCTGACCTGTCTCTCCTGACAGTAGAGCGGGAGGGTTGAATATTTCCAACCAGATTCAATCCCTGGATCAACAATGGTGGATCAGTGTGTTTTTGTCCTAATACTATAAGTTCGTTTTTTTCTGCATTTAGAAGCAGAAAATTTTGGGTCATCCATGTCTGGATGTCTTTAAAACATGACTGAAGCCAAGGGATGTTGTTTGGGTCGTCAGGCCTTGTAGATAAATACAACTGGGTATCATCTGCATAGCAGTGGAAATCTATATTACGTTGTCTAATAATTTTGCCTAGAGGAAGCATATACAATGTAAAAAGAATTGGCCCAAGTACAGAGCCTTGTGGAACTCCGCAATGAACTCTAGTGTGTACAGAGGAGTCCTCGTTTTTTCGAACAAATTGGAACCTATCTGTTAGATAGGATTTAAACCAAACAAGTGCTGTTCCTTTGATCCCAACATCATACTCTAGCCTATGAAGTAGGATCTTATGGTCAATAGTGTCAAATGCTGCACTGAGATCCAGTAAGACCAGCAGGGCCTGAGGAATATCACTTAGAAGAGAAATATTAATTTGATTTAATGTAACATCACCAAGCTGTGACAGAGAGTCTTTTAAGAGTGGGGTTGGTATGGGGTCCAATTGACATGTAGTGGGTTTGGAAGGGGAAATCAGTGAGGTCAACTCTGAGAGGACTCTGATTTTGGGACTAAATTCTTCTAAGGGGATAATTGGGGCCACCACTGGTTTTATTATTTGTGGAGGTACATTCTTAGTTTGAATGGGGAGAAGCAGGTTAATTCTATCTCTGATCTTTTTAATTTTATCATTAAAAAATGTGTTAAAGTTGTCACTAGTCAGAGATAGAGGGATCGATAGATTTATTGGTTCTCTGTCAGTTTGGCAACAGTGCTGAACAGGAACCTGGGGTTGTTTTTATTATTTTCAATCAGCTCTGCATAATAAGCGGTCCTAGCATGTCTGAGGGCTTTTATGTACATGCCAAAGCTGTTCCTCCACATGACATAGCTATCATCATTGTGTGTGGAATGCCATAACCTTTCTAATTTCCGTGTTTCGAGTTTTAAGGCCCGGGTTTGGTATTGGGTATTGAGGTATGGTGCCAGACGATCACGGTGTAGTACTACCACCCGCCGTCGTTTGATGAGGCGCACACGATACACCACATCCGACAACTTTTCCAGCACAGTACACGGACCCACCCATTGACTCATCAGCTTCGGAGAGAGACCTTTTTCTTTTCTGGGTTGTATACCCATACCTGCTCACCTGCAGAAAAGTCTGTACCATTGCATCGAGTATCATAAGCAGGGATTCTTAACCTTTTTGGCACCGAGGCCCAAATTTTTCAGTATCGAGTGACCTGGGGCCCTTAATAATAGCAGTTTAAAAAATTTCACGGCCCTCTAGGGGGCGCTTGCGGCCCAACTTTGGGCCGGGGCCCAATGGTTCAGAATCCCTGATCATAAGCACGCTTCTGTCGCATCCCAGCATCTACAAGAGCACACCTATTCAGTTCATGCACCTCTCATAGTCGCTCCCGAAGTTTGTGGTAATAGTCTAGACCTGGCCTGGCTGGAAGTTCTGTCTCTGGGGGACTCCCAAAGACCAAATCAACAGGAGTGCGGAGCTCACGACCAAACATGAGCGCAGAGGGGGTGCATTTAGTTGACGCCTGGACTCAAGGAGTTCGGTAGGCCCAGAGAACCAGAGGTAGATGCAGGTCCCAATCTCGCTGCTTGCGGCTGGTCAAGATTGCCAGCTGCGTCGCCAGGGTGCGGTTGAATTGCTCAACCAAACCATCACTCTGCGGATGTAATGGTGTGGTGCGGGTCTTTTTAATACCTATACGATGACACACCTCACTGAATACCTCAGCCTCGAAGTTACGCCCCTGGTCACTGTGCAGTTCCTCTGGGACTCCAAACCTGCAAAACATCTCGTTGACCAGGTACTCTGCTGTGGTGGTGGCACTTTGGTCAGGTACTGCGTAGGCCTCAGGCCACTTTGTAAAATAATCCATTGCCACCAGGACATAACGATTGCCCCGGTCAGTCACATGAAATGGCCCAAGGTTGTCTACTCCAACACGCTCCATGGGAGTCCCCACCTGATACTGCTGCAAGGGAGCGTGGGATCGTCCAGTGGGGCCCTTCTTGGCCGTACAGGCGTCGCACTGTCGCACGTAGGACTCCACATCCTGATGACATCCTGGCCAGTAGAAGCGTGACTGAAGGCGATTGAGTGTCTTGGCCACTCCAAAATGGCCTGCCCCCACCGTTCCGTGAACACACTGCAGAATCTTGGGTCGCAGTTGTCGAGGTACCAGAAGCTGGAGAAGGTTGGCAGCGCCCCCTGGTGCCTGCCATTGGCGGTGGAGAAGCCCATCACAAAGAGTAAGTCTGTCCCACTGAGAGTACAGGGTCTTAGTCTCAGGATCTGCAGGTGCAACATCTTTCCACTCTGGTCGCTGTCCTGCCTCCACCCAGCACCTTGGTCAATACTGGGTCCTGCCTTTGCCCACCCTGTAACTGCTCCGCTGAACAGGGTTCCATCGCGTTATCGCCCCCAGCCGGGGAGATAGCCCCTTCACCATCCCTCACAGTCTGCAGCGCAGCAACCAGTGGAGCTGCCAGATGTCGCTCCTCTACACGCCTGCAGTAACGACAATCAGACTCCTCGAGTCTGATTGTCGTTACTGCAGGCCGACGAGAGAGAGCGTCTGCATTGGCACGTAGTCGACCAGCCCTGTGGCTTACTTCAAAGTCATAGTCCTGCAAAATTTCCAGCCAACGAGCCAACTGCCCCTCTGGTTCTTTAAAGTTCATTAGCCAGGTCAGGGAGGCATGATCAGTGCGTAGGTGAAATTTCCTTCCATAGAAGTAAGGCCTAAAATGGCGAAGCCCCAGGACAACAGCCAGCAGCTCTCTGCGTGTTACACAGTAATTTCTCTCTGGTCGGCTGAGTGAGCGACTGTAGTAGGAGATGACCTGTTCTCCATCGTCCCTCACCTGGGACAAAACAGCTCCAACGCCCACATTGCTTGCATCAGTATCCACAATGAAGGTTTGCTCAGGGTCTGGAAGAGCTAGTACTGGTGCCTCTACCAATGCAGACCGCAGTCTCTCAAATGTGGCGGAGCAGTCCTCACTCCACAGGAATGCTTGTCCCTTCTGAGTTAGTCGATGAAGGGGGCTGGCAACAGAGGCGAAGTCCTTCAGAAAACGGCGGTAATAGGAAGCCAGACCCAGGAAACTCCGTAGCTCAGTGATGTTGGTGGGAACGGGCCAACCTTTCACTGCGGACACCTTGGCGGGATCTGTGGACACCCCGGCGCCGCTGACGATGTGCCCGAGGAAGGCAGTTTCACGCAGCAGATGACACTTCTTTGGATGAAGTCTTAGTCCGGCTCTGCAAATGGCTTGGAAAACCTCTTGTAACACAGAAATGGCACCAACAAAGCTCCTGGCGTGTGACAGCAGATCATCTAGGTAGACGACACATCTGCTCCGAGGAATATCAGCCAAGACTCTCTCCATCAGGCGTTCAAACGTTGCGGGTGCGTTACACAGGCCAAAGGGCATTACCCTGAACTGCCACAACCCCTGGCCAATGGTGAATGCAGTCTTAGGACGGGCGTCAAGTGTTAACTCCACTTGCCAGTAGCCACTTCGGAGGTCAAGGGAACTGAACCAGCTGGATCCCGCAATATGGTCTAGGGCATCATCAGATCAGCATCTACCCGTGGCAGCGGATTAGAGTCTTTGCGTGTGACATCGTTCAACCGGCGGTAGTCCACGCAGAACAGCCAGGAGTTGTCCTTTTTCCTCACCAGAACAGCTGGAGCTGCCCAGGGACTACTTGACGGCTCGATGACTCCCGCTGCTGCCATCTCCTCTTTTCTTCTGCTGCTGTGTATTTTGCTAATGGTAGACGACGTGGCCGGAGGCGTATGGGCTGAGCCTCGCCGGTGTTAATGTCATGCCGTACCAGGTTTGTGTGTGTGCAGTCCACGTCCTTGGCAGCAAAGATATCGGAGAATTTCTCAAGCAGCTCCTGTAGTTGACGTCTCTGTTCTCCATCAAGACCATCACAGCTGTGCCGGTACAAATCTTCTACAGCCTGTTTTGTCTCAGCAGATGGGAGTAACTGATGTGGCTACATTCTATGATGGGAGTGGGGGCGGTGTAGAGACAACCCTGACTCTCGTGCCCTCAACAGGATGGAGAGCCACAGATTTAGAACCCATGTGAAGTGTGGATCGGGATACATCCACCGTGGCCTCCCATTTAGTCAGTAGGTCTAGGCCGATGATGCATGGGTCTTTAATGGGTGCTAGCCAGAACTGGTGCTTGATGGTGTTACCAGCAACAGTCACTGGAAGCTGTCTTGTCGGGCAACATGACCCAGTTCACCACAACGGTAACAGCCCTTATCTGCCTGCTTTGCCTTTCTCCTGATGTTTTCCTGTGGCCGTCTTGGTGGGAAACTCTGAGCCACATGTGACTCTTCCTCCTCTTCATCACTGTCACAGTCTAGCTGGCAGACTTCAGGTCTCAGGCTTAACTTATGCTCAGCCGAACACAGTACATGTTCTACCCTTTCAGCTTCTTCCACAGCTGCGTTCAAGGAGCTTGGTGCAAACAGACGAATGTGCTCCCGGAGACGCTCTGGTTTCAAACCTTGTGTAAATGCATGGAGGGCTAAGGCCTCTAAGGCTGTGTCATCAAAGGTAGGGTAACCTTGGCTTGCATAGAGACGAAGGTCAGCGGCATATGCACCCAGGTTCTCTCTCCTCTCTGGCGATTGTGGAGCTTGTCTCTAGCATCATCTGCAAATTTTCTATAGCCAAACCGATGCTTAATTGCATCCTCCACTGCTGACCAACTCCTGCGTTGTTCAGATAAGAGGTCTGTGACAACCTGAAGGGCTTTGCCTTCTAGTGCCAGGGAAACATGGACAGCTGTCTCCTCTGCTGACCATGCGTTGAGCTGGGCGACCAGCTGCACTTGAATGAGGTAAGTCTCTGGTGATGTCTCGCCATTATAGCGCGGGAGTTTCGCTGTGGGTCGTCTCTACACTAGGGAGCTGAGTTTCCAACATATCAGTTAAAACCCTACACTTAATGCATATACCATTATCCGTAAAAGCTGAATATCATGCATTGAGCGCATGCCAGGGCCGGGGAGTGAGACGTAGAGGTGCAAATAGTGGTCATATTGTGAGTGAGTGGACTAATACTGTAGGAGAATGAATGGGAATACTTAGCTTCGGGTCAGCGGAGTCGAGGGTGGAGCTATCCTCTCGTCGGATAAAAACGGATCGTCGGATGGATGTTCGCTGTTGGTGTCAACCGATTGCCGTTGAGAGATAGCCGTTCAAAATAAACGAAGATGAAGTTCAAATATGCTTTTAGAAAATATTTTGAGACCGCAGATCAATACCAAATGCTTTCTGACAGGTGAAAAGCCGGATATGACGCCTTTTAGTCTCAAAATACGAAATAGAAAGACACAGAGGGCTCCGCAAATAAGTCTGACTGCTGCTGTCAAGAGTCTCATGTGTCTCTGTGTTCAAAATCTGTTTTGAACTGCAATTCTGTGGTTTTCTAGTTCAAGTGACATGTATTGCTTTTGGGAAATAGTATAGTATAGTTTTTCAGTAGTATTTTCTAATTATTATAATCATATATATAAAATTATTAAATATGTATATATACATATAATACATATATAATTATATATAATATTAATTAAATCAACTATAAAATATTTTTATATTGACATATAATTACCACTCTCCATAGTGTCAAGTGTCAATACGTCTTGAATTTAACACTGTTGAGTGTTGAAATCATATCCTGACCGTGTTAATTTAATAGTGTATAAAAACTATACACTAGTGTTAGGTGAATTATACACTCTTTTGTGTTAAATTTTAACTCCTGAGAGTGTTATTTTACATTTAACTTTTTCAAAAGTGTTGTTTTAACTCCAGCTAGAGTGGACCAATATAGACACTTTGAAAGTGTTGAATTTCACTCCCTAGGTAGGAGTTGAATTGACACTTCCAAATTTCCTGTGTATGTAATGCATGGCTGGTATGCTTTTCAAGGGAAAAGTCCCATTGATCTCCTTGATTTTCTTCAGATAAAATATCTGAGCGAGAGCATAGAGTAACTTGACACATTTAAATCATTTTTAACAAAAATAAATGAAAAATGTGGAGTGTAATTATTAACAATTTGGGGAAATCGTACATTGAGGTCCTAATACCAATTTACATGTTACAAGGACTGCACTCCTCCAATCTGCATATAAACCAAAGCATTAAAAGTCACATTTATTAAACCTCCGGCCGTACGCTTTCACACTTTGACTACCTTTGGGCAAATGTGCAGATTCATAGGATGTTTTTTTTAATGTTGCTAATTATAATTGATTTTAATGCTCTGGAAATTAAGTGTTGCTTGATTAGCCCATATTAACGGCAATATAATGTGTATGTGTGGATACTCAAGTCCTGGTGTCATACTGATGCTATAATGAGGCACATTAATCTGACGTCACTGAGGGCTTACGGTTGAAAATCACGGCCCATCGCTGGATTTTGTGTATATTATTCAAACTTCTTAAATCCTTAATTATAAATAAATATTCGTATTCAGAGCACACCAGCCTCCTAGATGGGGTCTACCCAACACTTGTACACTGACTGAAAGAACTATTATTAGGCTACATTCACACTGCACCCTGAAACGACCCAAATGTGTTTTTTTTTCCAGTACGCGACCTGTATCCGATTTGTTATTAACAATATGAACGACACAGATCTGATTTTTTCACATGTGACCCAGGTAGCTTTGAGATGTGGTCCCAATTCCGATTCAAATCCGTTATTTTCACATGCGACTGTAGTCTGAATGGCGTATGTGAAAATAACGTAAACATAAAATGAACTAATGCGACCTCGCCTTGGACCAATCACAATGAGACAAACACTGTCATGTGACTCCCGGGTTTTGGGCTGTTTGTCACCGCAACTGACATTCATCTAGTTTCCATCAGAATTCAGAAACAGCCACAGCAGCTGACGTAGCGCTGCACATGTTTACACTACGCACACACACACACACACACATCTGTGTGTTTTGTGTGTATGTGTGTTTGTATGTGAAAAGCATCTACCAACTCCTTTCAAATTGCATGAACATATGCAAGATTTAACTTGATTTTTTTTTTTACACAATTTGTCAATATGGCCTTTAAAGCTGTATATCTAATATTAGCCCAAGGTATTTATACCAATGGACAATTTGTATTTTATCTCCATTAACAAGTATATCAGCATCAAGTGACACGCTACTTGTTTTAGTGAAATACATGCCTACAGTTTTAGAAAGGTTCAGTTGTAGACAGCACTCTTGTAACCAGACTGTCACACAGGACATTGTTTTGTAATATAATGAGCGATAGATTCCGTTAATGCCTTGGACTTTGTCGTGTTATTGCCAAACTGTGGTTCGGAAACACTTTAGTATTTTATTCTGTCCGCTCCTCTGACTACTGGTTGTTTCTGCCGTGCCAGCGTTATTGTCACCCAGGCATCATCAGTTCCACTATGCCGTGTCGCCAGGTGACTGCTAAGGTTTGTTGGACCTCCGGTGTATTTGATTGTTGCTCTACAGAGTCTAACCCTTTCTTTCTATCTATCTTTCCATCCTTCTTAAAAAAAAAAAAAAAATTATGTCCGAACCTTCCATTTTATATGAGAAATGAGAAAATTTCGTCTGTGTTGTCTGCCATGTTGCTAAGAAAAGAGTAAAACCTTCTACCTGCCCTCCAATCAAATCAGCCCACATCACAGTTCACACACCCCAAGTGACATAACCTGCAAAGGCATGTGTGAATAGATGTACAGTATATGTGTCTATGGACTTGCCGCTCTAGTGGGAGGAACCGGCCAATGTTGCGCCTATGTATAAAAGCCTATGAGTGGGCGGGGCCCTGGAGCTGGGAAATGATCCACGGACAAAAATCCGAACCAGCAGATCATTTTACTGCATTTTAACCGATCGCAACTTTATTGAATGATATACTTGTAACGTGCAGGTCACAGATCGATAACCGATAACCCACTACTTCCTGACCTTGGTCTGGACCGTGAACCGACTAAGTCAGTAATTTTGTTGCTGAAGTCCTGTGAGAGTAGGGTAACGAGAAAAACCTGGTTTGAGCAATTTTTGGATGATTTCCAGGTCAGTTTTATCAAATGTTGTTATCAGATGTCCTGATTCAGTCCATCTTCCCTCCCTGAATAGTAACGTCTTTGGCTTTGGTGTTTTTTAGACACTGAGGAAGGGGAAGTGGTGATAGGGAGAGGGGGCGAGGGGAGGTCAGCAACAGCAGTGGCTGTTTCTGTAACTCTATCTGGTTCATCTGGGATTGATTCGGCCTTACTTTTGTTCAAGTCTAGGTACTACAGATATAATCTGCTCCAAATGGGCAGCACAATTCAAATGGGACATTAAAGACCAAAAAAATGAAAAAAAAAAAGTTAAAAAGCATTCCCAAGTGTTTCAACAGTAGAACCTGAACACAAGTCTAGAAGTTAATATCAGGTCTTAATGGAGGCTCAATATTCAAAAAAAAAAAAAAAAGAAACACTAATACTGTTCATGGGGCACAGATATCTCATCTCTGATTCATATCAGTGTCTTCTCATCCTATCACTGTGTGTAAATATGCGTGTCTGTATGTGACAGTTACAATCTGATATTTTCTATTGCCTCGCCCTGAAACTGTAGCTCTGTAATAATATATATATATATATATATATATATAATATTGACTTAATGATGGCAGCTTAAAACTATGTAGGTTGAACAAGCACCAAGGGAAGTGTCCTAACAAAACATTGCAAAACAACTTTCCACACGTTAACAGTGATCAACAGCTGATTACAACGTCAGACACTGCTGCCACATGGAACTGGACAAGAACTGGACACACACACAGAAACTAGTGCTATTGCTGCTGCCAAAAGAGAAAAGTAAATAACAAAACACACTAGATGGCAACAGACTGAGAGCCACTCCGCAGATGTTTCTTAAACAACCAACAACCATGTTTAAACGAACAACCACAACTAAACGAAAGAAGAAAGGGTTCTTGTTTTATCAGTCACAAAATATTTACATTAAGGACAAGCCTCAGTCCAAGTTATATTAATATGCAATATTTGGGTCATATGTAACAAACACATTAGAGGTACAAGTACCAAAAGGTTAACGCAAAAGTGTGCATTTTTGTTTTGCAGTACTTCAAAAACAAGATGTTGTGGGAACAAACACTGTTTAGCTGCAATAGTCCTGGTAGATACAAACAGTGTATTTAGTTCACAGTAGGGAGATGGCAGGGTTCAGAGGCAAAATAATATAACAGCTGGAATCACATTACTTTAGAGTCATAAAACTACAAATGTACAAAAAATAGAAACACTTTTATTTTAAAATTTCACTAGTAATCTGTATTTCAGAGCAGGTATAACATATGGCTTTGTGGTAAATGTGTGGCTTAACAAGTCCCTAAGCCCAAAAAGTGTGTTTCAGGGAATAGAAAATGGTATAAAATACCTTTCTTATTTTGTTTGAAAACATTAATAGTTACATGTGATTAAACATCTCATAAAGTAGTATTTTGGCAAATCCTAAATCTTAATACTAATAAATGAATTTAAAAAACTAAACAAACGAGTTAAACACGCATATAGATTCATACACACATATACAAAATATGTTTTTAAGAAATTATTTTGCTTTTACTTTTTTCTGAACATGCTACTTGCATTATGACATTGAATGTGTTTACTTGTGGCTCTACACAGTGTGGAGTTGGCTCTGATTCAGGCTATACACACCGTAACCTGAGGATCAGATATCAGGAAAACACTTAATATATCACATTTTAAATATTAATCTGGTTATGGGCTGTCATACTTTGTTAAAAGGTGTGAAAATGTGTTAGCAAATAATCCACCACCAGGTTTTATAGAATAATACTTGGTATTTGAAAGAGGGTGCTCATTTTTGGCAAATCTCAAGTTTGACACAAAAATGCACTCAGGAGATTCAGTTAATCTGAAGAGGCAATGGCTGATAAGGAGATTGGGAGGTCTAATTCAGAGGTAATGCACTGGAGCTGTGAAGGGTGACTGCACTTTTTGAACCAGACAATTTTCATCTACTTCTGTACTAGATTTTAGAGTTACATGGGTTTACAAAGACATGATAATAAATCTACCATGTTCAAACCCTATACCTGCTACTACAACTGGTCTCAAGGTGCAAGGACATGGTCCAAGAAAAACAACAGCAACAGCCACATCATTGGTTGACTCTAGGATTGTACAGCAGTGATGTAAGCCTTTGTATCAATCCACAATCACAAAGACTAGCAGACATATTGCCTGCTGTACCATTTTAAAGGTTGAGGTATAAATTACAAAACGATAATATAAAATCATTGCACAGAGTGCAACGCTGTTATCCTCTATGACAATGAGTTGTTTCCTCTAATAATTTTGGTGCCAATTGTGCGCAAATGCAGAAAACAATCTGACGATCACCATTTTTAACTGTTTATTTTTTTTTTTTTTCTGTCACTATTGTATTTGTGAATCCAATGCATGTTTACATATTTGTCCACTTTCTTTTCATCAGATCCAACAACTCTAAGAAATTAATACAGTACGAAAGAAAGTCAAACAAACTATCTCACACACTGAACACTCTATATATTGACTCCCGGTGAGCTGTGTTCTCCACAGGAACCTTGCTTTGGCTGTGGAAAAAAAATGTATGCAATGTATACACTAGACTTACAAAAGTGAACAGGACCAAATAATCCCACTCTGATTCTCACTAATACAAACAAATAAATAAAAAAAGTTTTGCCTTATATTAATGTATAATAAGGACATTACAAATTTGATTTGGTAAAAACAGTGAGAAAAGGTCACAAACGTACACAACATGGAGGAAAAAAAGGAAAACTATAACTATAAAAATATGAATTCTAGGATATACTATATAATACTAGTTTAACCAACAGGAGAATGTGAGAGAGAGAAAAAAAAAATTCACAAAATTAAGTCTAGTCAGACTCCATTAAAAAAAATCTATTTACTTGTCTATCTATTTACTATGATCTTGAGAAATCATTTTCTAGGTATTTTCAACCTGACTCTGAAGCTCATAAAACTGTATTAGAACACCTATCTCAGATTCAGTGTTTAAGATCTTGTGGGAAAAAATGGCAAGGATTTTTGAAAACGTGTTTTTTTTAAACTGAATGATGATAAAATAACAGGGGGGATTCTTTACCGCAGGAAAGACTGCTTTCAAACTGATTATATATTACAAAACAAGAGGTTTTATAAAAATTTTGCTAAAAATGAAACGTGTCAAGAAAGTGAGTATACTAAATATACTGACTTTAAAGAACGGGGATTGAAAGTTTGTCTCAGAACTACGTGGTTAAAGGTTGAAATTGCTATTCGTGGATTTGATACAAATAAGGCCACATGATATTATTCGTGTAGGTTTTCATGAGATAGCTCCAGGGAATAACTGCAGTTTAGAGAGGAAAGCATCAGGAAACATCTTGCCTGCAACCGAGCAGAGACCGCATACGCCCGGCTCCAGCAGACACACAGACTCTCATAGACCATTTGACACCAACAGACACACAACTCGTGGCATTTAAAGTCAACCACGACAAGTCACTTACTTGGGGTTAGTGCGGTTCCAGTAGACGGCGTAACGGTCCGACACCACCTTGGACGCCGGGTCATGGCCGTGGACACAGACGCCGATGATGAGAATGAAGAGGAGACGGATACTCATTTCCATCTGCGGCATTAACGGTGTTTAATTTCAAAAATAAACCGGGCACTTATTTCATTAAAGAATAGCGGTGCAACTTCCAGAGTCAGTTTCTGTTGTAAAAACGCGTTAACAGATGGAATGTTGTGGTGTAAAAGTTCCAGTTATTCCCACACACGCTTTACTTCCTTACGTCTTTGGCGTCGGGGAAAAGTCTG
>JAFBJS010000882.1:28455-49969 GCA_016785265.1 Paraplagusia blochii
ACCTTAAAGGTAGAGACCGAATCAGAATCCCTGACCTGAATCGGAAGCTGATTCCACAAAAGAGGGGCTTGATAACTAAAGGCTCTACCACCTGTTCTACTCTTAGTAATTTTGGGAACCACTAATAGACCCGAATCTAATGATCGGAGCTATTGTTGTTCTATAATGTTGTTGTTAATGTTGTTGTTCTAAGTCTGTTAATGCAACACTGAATGGAAATAAATCTTGTGACATTGCAGAAGCTTATCAAAACAATGCCAAAGAGAATGTGTGCTGTAATCAAAGCTAAAGGCGGTCGACGAAATATTAGAGTGTATGACCCTTTTTTTGGTGAATAACATCAACAAAGCAATATCTCAGTGGACACTGATGCTCATGACTCCTGTTGAGGTAACCAGCATTCTATGATGAAATAGCTCCATCCAGAACTGACTCAAGTGTTCTACAGAAATCGATACAAAAAAAAATATGGTTTTGAGAATATATTGTACAAATGTTTGAGTTACTAAATGAAGGGTAACTGACTTGATGACAGCCATTGACCTCCCCTCTCTGCATATGGACCACCAGGGCCCCATCCGCTAGTTGCTTGTGGATGAGCCATTCATGTGGCTAGATGCTCCAAAGTATTGGTCTCTGTGGTGGCCTAGGGTCCACTGAATTGCAGCCCTGGCCCTGTTCTCAATATTGCCATCAGTCCCATGGGAATGAGTTTTACAGCATAAGGGAGTCCCTCATTCAAATGCTTGCTGTGTCAGTTGGCCTATATGTTCACCAAAAAAACAGGAAAAAGACGTCCTGACTTCTGGACGTTACCATTTTGGGTAGTTGGTAAAAAATAAAAAAAAAATCTCTGTTAGGCATATCATTGCTGTCTCTTGGACAACATCTTTGACTTTAGTTGTTTATCTCTTCCCTAGTAGTTCTTTATCTCTTCCCTGAGGCTGCACTCTATATTTTTCTTTATTTCTTTATCACTGTCCTAAACTCCTGTGCAAGCCTTCTAAGCTGGTCTCGCAAAAACACACCTAGCCCAACGACAGAAGGTGGTTGAAGGTGTTAAGGCCAGAATAGAAGATTTGACTGAGGGAGAAAAACACACAAATTAGTATTTCGCAACAAAAGGAAGTGTGAGGAAGACAAACAGTGAGAGCATGAGTTGGACACACACTGTGGGAGGTCTGTGTGCGTGGCACCTGGTTAAACTCCCTCTGTATACATGACCTATGCAAACACAAATAGACACGCTCACACTTGTATAAAAAAGCCAGTTGCTCGGTCATGCACACACACACTTGAACTTCATGTCCTGGTTTTCACAGTCTCAACGTGTATGTGGCCAACATCTTTGGCCTGTGAAGCACCAACTGTTTAATGTTTGAATGTAATTGTAATGTAATTGTTGTCAAGAGAACCGGTCCACCACGGTATACTGCTGTTCTCTACGTCCACTGACACCAGTGACACTAGCAGCACGTTTGTAATTATCAATGTTGTTCAAGGACTAGCTTTATAGGCAAAACCAAACTGACAGGTGAGGTCTGTGTGTGCGGTCTATATGTGGATACCTGAAGTTGTCCATGCCATGACTCAGGGTCTACGGTCAGTCAGTCATTCAGTGTTCAAGGTTCATCTCCTTAGAAAGTTTGAATCCCAGTCAGGGTAGTTGGCTTCCAGTGGGCTCACCAACTGCAGGAAGCCTTGAGAGAGCTAGTTTGGACCAGTGTGATTTGTGTTTTGGTCATGGAGACTGCTACAACAGCAATCTGGTAACCGGTAACTAGATGAAGATGAATGAAGGAAAGTGCTTTGACCTTTGAGCCCCTGACCAAAGGCATTGTAGGATGAAGTGGAAGCTAGATAGAAAAACATGTCAAAATAAAAGAAAAAAAAAAGCAATGAGACAAAAACTGATCAAGGAAAATATTTTTTTTTCATTCTGGGTTTCTGTATGACTTTCCTGGTGGATAAAAAGCCTGAGATGGTCCTGAAGGATGCGGAAGAGGGGCTCCACAGCAATTGCAATTTCAAGAGACACCTAACCCTAACCCTGATCATCTGATATGTAACAGAATTTAATTTATATTTTTTTATAAATAATTATTCTAAAATTATAATCTTATACAGAGATATTTACCATAATCTTTAGATTAAAGACCATGGACTCAAGGATATAAGATATAAGTCTTGCCACTATAACAGCAGGGATTCAAGGACCAGAAAGGCAGTGGCAGGCCATGCAATTCAACCGTAGGCCTTCAGTGACGTCATAGTTTTGCGACGTCAAATTACTACGCCTCATAATAGCATCAGTATGACTATGCTATTATTATATGCTCATCAAGCAACATCTAACTTCCAGAACATTTAAAATCAAATAAAATAGTAAGTATTTTTGACATTTAATTGTGCCTGTAACAATTTGTTTCGTCCCCACTATGGTTCAGGGGTTCAATGCTGGCAGCGACATTTAAAAAAATATAAGTCAAAGTGCAATGTACAGCAGGAGGTTTCACAAATGTGATTCTTAATGCTTAGGTTTATAAGGAGATTCGAGGGGTGAAGTCCCAAACTTTAACTTCAACAAAGTCCAAATTTTCTCACTTAATAAACAAATATAGACCACATTCACACCACATTTTATTTAATTTAATTTAACTCTGTTACAAATGATTATGAATAACTAATAACTACAACAACAACAACAAAAAACCCCATCCTCCTTTCTTTCTTTGAAAAAACTTCAAAAGGTCTTAAATTTTTTTTTCTTTGCATTTCAGATCCATTAACAAGTCTTGTTCTAGTAAAATGGAGATGGATGCTGAAAGATGTGTCTGTCCGTTTGTATTTCTGCCATGCGTTTTTTGAGGCTTCGATGCCAAGATGCGCCATACTCACTTACTTAGATTTCTGATCCTGTGAGATTTGTCATCTGACAACACTAGCTGGCTGAAATATGATTGGATAAATGTTTTTATCCAACTTTTTTTAATGTCTTTGAAGTCTTCAGAATAATAAAACTTAAGATCAGTTTGTTTGTTTTTCTTTTCTCTTCCCTTTCACAATACCTCTCTTTCATTTTCAGTTCTCTTCTCTCTTAAATTTGTTATTCCAATTTGAAATTTGATGTGTTTGTTTCTTTGTTTGTTGTTAATTCCTCTGTCATTCGTTGTTGGTCTCAAACATCTGCATTTCATCATAACAACTACTGTGTCAGTTTTCATTAGGTTTTTCTCACAAACGGAATGTGGCCTGAGGAGTTAACTGTTGAAAGTCAACCTCCTGGTCTACGTAGAGGCGTGGTTTGAAAGAAAAACTGACACTGAGGCAAAAAAAAAAGAAAAATAACAACCCAAAAGAAGAACATTACTCAATAGAAGACAATTACAAATGTTTTAGAAAAGCAATTGCATATTTTTCCGAAAAACTAAATAAAAATAGCAGACACATTCTCAGACTTTAAGCAGAATTTAACTTTTTATTCAAACTCTACACTACATTTGATGTAAACCCAGACTGCTGTGTTACACAATAATGCCGCTGGTTTCAAGGACTCTTTAATTGTCTCCCTGTCCTTCAAATTTGGACTCAACATCAACCAAGTTCCTATGCAGCATCCAGGGAACAACTGCAGTATAATGAACCTACAGGCAGCAACTATCAGATGGAGCTGTGACTGAGTTTCAATAACATGTGGTTTGAACAGTATGTGGCACACAATGGTAATGTCAAGGGTTCACCTGTAAATTATCAGAGTCTACAGCCATGTTTGTTGCCAGATTTGTTGACAAGCTAGTTTTCCCAGAGGCACCACTTTTTTAGCTTATGGTTTTGGTCCAGCTTCAGTCCACTGTGTGTGTTTGTGTATGTATTGTCCTGATATTGGCACAAAGTTTTTAATGGGACATGTTTTCTGAATATACCCTTGATTGAGAGGGAATTAGTTTTAACTGTGTGTGTGTGTGTGTGTGTGTGTGTGTGTGTGTGTGTGCTTAAAGGTGACACTGCATTGGCTGTAGCTGATATTGATGGATCACAGGCATCAGCACCAACTCAGCAGAGCAGCACTGCCTTAATGATAGAGCAGCTGGGACGTATTTACATGTATGATGTTCAGAAGGATTCTGAGGAAAAAGAAACATTCGCATCACAAGTGTTCAAACGTTTAAAATAACTTTCAGGTTATGGGCCACCACACTTTCTCAATAAAGTGTCATTGAATGACCTGAAAGGCATCTATAAATAAAATGTACTATTGTTTATTATTGCTTTGCACGGTGAAAATATGTTGCTGAGGAGGAGCATCAGAGGAGGTCGGCTTCACTAAAGATTCGCTTTAACAGTGCTGCTTTATTTCATTGTAACTGCACTTGATCCAAGTTACAAGGATAATTTCTATGATGCAAAAAAAAATTCCAGAAATTTTTCATCATGTGAAAGACCATATTTGACAAAATAATCATTCAGTAGACCAGTAAGCCTGAGCATTACCATTTAGTGCAATTTTTTTATTTTATTTTATATTTTTATTATTATTATTTATATTATTTTTTATTATTTTACATATTAACTTGCATATTGTAGGAATGAGAAAATTATCTTTTGTGATGTTTCATTCTTTGACTCAATAATATTGATGCATCTAATGGCAGTACCAGCTTTAGTTCATAGTCATAGCTATAAATGCAATTGTACTTATAACATAATACATAATAATTTATTTTTTCTTTCTTTAAGTTTTGTTGTATGCCTTCTAGTTGTCTGCTTCATTTTCAAAGCCTTTATACGTTTTTTGCAAAATATCTTTGGGTGCCTCATTAATATAAAGAAATGCAAATAGAGCTCATTCAGTATATAAAAAAAAAATTAATTCATCCAAATCCAATAAAAGCAGCTGGTCCTTCAGGTTCGGCATTGGGATAACTACCCAACACATCCAAGTTATGAAAACGTTGACAACCATGTACCAGGCTGGCAAGGAATGGACGCTACCACCTCGCAGCCATGGACCTGGCAGGGGCCAGTCCATTGTCTATTCTGGACATGAAGACACAGCAAACCATACCGAGGGGGGTATGGTTTGCTCCTTCAACCCATCAGCAGGTACCTGGAGTGTACCTGCTGATGGGTTGAAGGAGTCTGGATCAGCACTTCTGTTATAAGACTGATGCTCTAATGTGAAACATACATGTTCCTTTCATCTTATAGGTGTTTTTATTGTAAATTTTACATATACATTTTTTTTTACCACCAAAGGGCGAGTTCCCAACATCACAGGTCACGTGACCATTCAACCATTCAGCAGGTACCTGGAGTGTACCTGCTGATGGGTTGAAGGAGTCTCGATCAGCACTTCTGTTATAAGACTGATGCTCTAATGTGAAACATACATGTTCCTTTCATCTTATAGGTGTTTTTATTGTAAATTTTACATATACATTTTTTTTTACCACCTATGGGTGAGGAACCAAATACGGTTACTTTGTTTCCTTTGATTTTCTCCAAGACAGTGGAATATTTTGAAAATATTGAAAACAGAAATAATCTTTGGTTATGTCCCCCAACAACACTCTAAAGCTGTTTTTTTTTTATTTCATAGTATTTCAATGTTTAGTGTTGAGTTCTGTAGCAACTATCATAATGAAATTTATTGGGACTGTAATGGTGACAAGGTTTTATACAGCAGTTATAGGGTTCATGTTTCCCAGTGTGGGTAGGCGTGGTTAGAGCTGTGTGGACGTGAGAGGGTGAGCGAGTGAAGCTGCAGGGAGCAGCGCTGCAATTAGAGACGGGAAATAAGTTATACGTTCACTGTACATTACAGTACAATAAAAACAAACTAGATGTTTAGACATTTTGACAGGCATTTGATTTTATCAACTTGACACTTGCTGTCGTCTTGCCTGTTGGTGTGTGCTGCTGTACCGCGTCACCTGTGTGTGTGAGACTGTTTATTTCCCTAAAAGGAAAAAAACCCGCCCAGGTTTCGTTCTGATTGGCCTAGCATGAAAGTATGTCAACCAATCATCGCCCCTTTTCAACATAATGATTTACATAGCGCACGAGTTTCACACAGTTTCACACCATGACTGTAAGAGTTACCACACACAATGATACCCAGTAGACACGCTTTTTGCTGGGTGCGGTTGAGGCAGTGAAAAACACATGTTCTCACGTGGATGGTATTGCATAAGTGACTTGTAACGGGTCCCTTCACCAAAAAATAACTATGACGGCGTTATTAAAATGGGAAAGTAACGCGTTATGTTATTAGTTACTGAGAAAAGTAGTTGCGTTACGTAACGGTATTACAATTAACACGTTACTCCGAACACTGCTAGTCAGTGATGGGTAAACACAGAGCGTGCACCACTAATGAAAACGTGAAGTTCGTTGGAACTTGTGTGAACAACATCTTAGTAAGAGAGGGCAATGCTTTTTCTCACAGGGGAATCCAAAAACAACCTGTTTTTCACCAGGTCACATCACAGAAAACCAAATTGACCATATCTGTATAAACAGAAAGTTCAGAAGAACCATCGATGTCAGGACAAGACGGGGGACAAGATGCAGCTTCAGGCCACCAGCTTCTTGTGGGAAAATTCAAACTGAGACTGAAGAAATATCATCATCATACAAAGGGCCAAAGAAAGAAGAGTTCAGAGAAAATGCAGAGCTACAGCTTGAAAACATCAAGGAATGGACACAAACAAAGAGGTAAAACTTTAGAACTGTTTGGAACATAACATGTGAGGAAGTCTTGGCAAGGAGATCACAAACCCAAAAAGATTGGATAACACCAGAAAAAGCAGCAGCCACAAAGGAATACAACCATTGCCACAAAGAAGTGCAAAAGACCATAAGGAAGGACAAGGGATCACAGGAGGAGAAACTAACTAATGAGGCAGAACAAACATGAAACATGAATGAACTGTACAACACAAGAAAATTGTCCAGGACACATCGACAGAGCTGTAAACCGATCATGGACAAAAATGGACAACTCCTTTCAACCCCAGACATTCTGAACAGTACCCACCTGCAAAGAAGCCACACATACCTAGGACCCAGATACAATTGAATATTAAGTGTGACAGACCAGCAAAAGCTAAAATAAAAAACTGCAGTCAAATAATTAAAACCAGGGAAGGCCGCTGGACCGGAAAATATTCCACCAGAAGCTTTCATAGCTCACATCATCACATCTACCCACATGCTATGCAACCTCTTTGGGAGAATTTGGGAGGATGAAAATACATATTTGCATAAAACTGCAGTAAAACATGGCCTTACTCCCAATGCAACAAAAGCAAGAGTTATCAAGATCTACTCCAAAACCAACCACCCTATAGCCTTAAACAACGCTTCCCTTGTATAGGTGGAATCCTTCACCCACCTTGGCAGTGTTGTGGATACCACTGGGGCAGGGGTCGGCAACCCAAAAAGTTCAAAGAGCCATACTGGCGCAAAAAAAAAAAAAACAGAAACCATACCTGTCTGGAGCTGTAAAAAATTAAAAGCCTTATATAAACTAATACGAAGGCAACATAGGTTCTTCGTATATTAGCTGTATAACTTATAAAAATAACTAAGCACTATGAGCACAAGCATTAATGAATAAATGGTCATTTCCCTGCAGCACATCCTGGAGAGTGGCAGTGGTGGCCTTCCTTAACCACCTAGTGGTTAAGGAAGCGGACTTGGGTCCGCAAGGTCCCCGGTTCGAATCCACCAGCTGCCAGGTTGCCACTGAGGTGCTCTGAGCATAGCACTGTCCCAACCCACATCACTTCTTGGGGGCTCACCACCCACAGGAAGGCTCACAATATGGTGCGATGCGATTTGGGTGGCGCCAACTGCCCCTGGCGCCACCCCTGCGACCCGACAACGGACAAGCAGAAGAAGATGAATGAATGAATGAATGAACATCCTGGAGAGAATGACACATGACCACACTGCTGTGCAATATTTGGTGCATCAAGTTTAACTTCCATTACAATATTAATGTTTTATGTTTTGATTAAATTATAAAAATACAAGCAATAGATAAACAGATTGTTGGTGTCATTTCTTATTTTGAGTGTTCAAGAAAAAAAAAATGAGATGGGCATTTAAGGCCTCTTGTAATTTCACACCTTAGTATGGAAATTAAATGCAGTCCTCTTTTAACCTCAATAATAATACAACTCTTCTCTTTCCACCATATTTGGGCCAGAGTGCAATAACCCGCAGCCTGCTGTTAAAATGCAGCCTTCAATTATTAAAATAAAACACATTATTATTTATTAATATTCATAATTATTAAATGAGTAATATAAATAGTTCAACTATTATTAATAGGCATGGTATTTGTGATGGAAATATTCACATCAAATATATTAAATAGAATTTCAACAGTGGCCCCTGAGCTGATTTTTATTTTCAACACACAAAACAGTGGAGATGAACTTAATGTAGCTTAAAATCATCATCCAGCCATTGAGTTTTCGAGCTAAACGTTGACACTAAGCTCACATTAGCAGTCCAAATGTCCATGGTAAAACTAATCAAGTACTCTGTGGCATCAAGCAGTTTGTGTAAATGGCTTGAAACGCTCTCAAACAACACTGGTAGTGCTGAATCAGAAAAGAACCACCTGCTTGGACAATTGTACCATGGACTCAAATGTTTTACCAGGTTTACAATACATTCATTTATTTCAGAGTCGTTTTCAACCTGCTCAGAAACATCTAAGGCTCAAACAGCTCCACAACCACAAAGATGCACATCTTCAACTTAAACGTAACACAGGTGATGCTTTGATTTTTGTTATTGAATCTGTGACGACCACAAAAGTGTTTAATTCATAATTTGGAAAAAAAGGAGTATTTCAGAGTTATTGTCTTTTATTTGGCCACAATTTACTGTGTTTTATTTTGGTGGAAAACTGTACTACATTCCATATGGTTCTCCACTGGCGAGGTGAACTGTGTTGTGCTCGCCCCTGGCCAGCAGGGGGCAGGGTACCAGGTTTTTCGGCGTGCATCGCTGGGTCTCTTAATTGCTGCAGAGAGCTTGGGAACCTGATACGCTGTCTCCTCGTTCTTCTTCTGTTCTACAGGTACTAAAATCACCTAAAAACTAGGCTCCAGCCATGTAAATACGTTTAAGACATAAGTGAACTGTTTTACCGGAGTAATTTTAGAGTAAGACTGTTTTGCATTTTGTTTGTAACGAATTACAAGAGGACGACGGCCGGTATAGAAACAGTAATGGCGCCGCACACGTTGTGTCAGAGAGCATGGCAGCTCAACGTACGCTGTATATTGTGTTCGTACACATAAATAATGTTTCTCCATGTTAAAGTGTGAATATGAATGGTTTATCTTGCGGTAAATTCGCTCCCCACTATTAGTTAAAACGTTTTTGCTCAATAAATTCATGTGTTAATAGCAACTGTTAAAAACAAAGTATAAGTTATAAATAAGCATTTCATTAGTTCTGAGCATAATTTGCAGTACTGAAGTGATTTAATACGAGTAGAAATGTAAGTGTTTTATTAAGTTTGCAAGAATATAAACATTTGAGCTTGGTGATTGCACTGGATGAGGAATGTGTACATGTGTAAAGAGTCCTCAACTGAGAAATGTTGACTCAACTGAGAAATTGCTGAAAAAATAATACTTTAATAAATTGCTGCAGAGAGCTTGGGAACCTGATACACTGTCTCCTCATTCTTCTCCTGTTCTACAGGAATTTTATCTCTAAATGGCGGTTCCGTGGTTACGGTACCCGTTACAGATTTTTGGTGGCCCACATGGGGAACGGCAGCAGATGTGCAGGCTACAAGCACGACCCAAGTCAGCCCCTTGAAGTGTTACTGGTGTAGATGACCCTTTAGCCCATGCTTTGGAGGGAGACGGGTGAAAGAACTACCTGTAAGAGCGACCAGCTGTGAGGAAGACGGTAACATAGTCATGGCAGACAGTGAGAGAAAAGCCTTGGTGTGGAGCATCAAGAAGAGTCTGCTCACTCTGACGGCCGATGAGCTTTTCCAACTAGCCCAGAGTCCAGTCCCAGGGAAGGATTCATCTACCCTTCAGGTTGGCGAAAAAGAGTGTTGCTTTGAGTACATTTTAGCTTTCATGAACAGTAACACTTTGGTGGAATCTAAGGACTCAGGCATGGCAATATTGCTACAGCTCAATGATACTGTGAATGATGTCATCCAGAGTCGTATTCAATCTAGAGCAGATGCTAATGTTTATGTACAGGGTGAGAATGTGACAACAGGTCGACCTGATACAGCTACTGATAACACAACCGATAATGTGACAACCATTACTGCCAACACTTATACAACATGCTGGTGTCAACACCGCACAGAACACTGACACAGACATACAGAGAATGCTCTCTAGCTATGATGAGCTTAGCAACAAAGTCCTGCAATATATACATAAACCCATATCACCACCTGCACCCACATCTACACCAGTACACTCTACTTCAACATCATCTGATGACACCCATACACCAGAACAACACACACATGGAAAACAAGGCCGAGTTGTCCCCCCGCCAAGATTTTCTGGATTTTAATGCAATATAATATAATATATCTGCAATTTTTGTCTATGTTTTTGAAATTCTATCCATGTGCAATAGCCCACTTTAACCCTACCTTGTGCAATAGCCACTCATTACTTGAACTGTATTTTATGTATCTTTTTATATTCACATGTACATTTCCATCTGAACCCAAAGTATTTTTTATATTTCTCTGTATACATATATATATATATATATACATACATTTGTATATTTTATTTCTCCCAAGCTCTATACCACTTATTCTGTGGTTCCTTTTTATTATGTTATTTTTATTTTATTTTATTTTATTTTATTTTATTTTATTATGTTATTATGTATTTTGTTCCTTTGCACTGCCTGGAATGGCTACAATTTCGTTGTACTGCTGGTATAATGACAACTAAAGGCATTCTGATTCTGATTCACTGCTTTGTCGTGAGTTTAAGATTCAAGGCGGACAGATAGGTGATCAGAGTTCTGACTTAAGCTACAACATATGCAGACAAATCGATGAAGGAGTTAAAGAACGGTTCAGCGAGACTGAAATACTGAGAGGCGTACTCAGAGTTATGAAGTCGGGAAACTTTAAAGACATGTATGGACGATTTGACCATTGCGGAGCTTAAAGGTTTTTTGCAATCCCACATGGGTGGGCGAAGCTACACAGAATTTTTCCAAGGGCTCATGTGCACGAAACAAAATGACAGTGACACGGAAGTGAAATATAATAGGAACACTGTTCAAGACATATTCTTGCACACAATATATCAGGGCGGGAGCCATAAGCATAATGACATACGCAGAGAACTCAAACCATTCCTCTCTGATAGCAGCGTGTCTGATGAGACCATTCTAAAGCAAATGATAGGATTACAAACACTGAGAATGAGAGACAGAGGCGTTTCGGATCAGCTGTGTAGCAGAAACAAGTAAACGTGCATAGCACAGAGCTAGCTGAAGTTGAAGCTGCTGCAGCACAGTAGTGTAAAGAAGGATTTTACAGATAAACAGCCGAAGGCTGACGCACTCCAGCAGTTAACTGAGAAAGAAGAAGAGTTAATGAACAAAGTCGAACAACTCCAACGGCCCCAGAAGACCCAATGCTTAGAGTCTTGTCACCATTGCAGGGTTCAAGTGGATCAAAAGAAGACCAGATCGTATAGCTGTGCTAATTGCCTCGAACAGAATCGCCCTGGTTGCACCCACGTACTCTGGTGAAGATGGCCGCAGAGCAGTAGGCTGTCTAAAGAAGCCTAAGCATCAGGAAAACTGGAACTGGTCGCTGCTACGGGACAAGCAGTGACCGGGCGTCATGTTCAGTCCCACAGTGCTGAGTGTAACAGGAGCCCTGAAGATCATGCAAATGCGAGCATAATGAAACAGAAACCAAAAGCAAAGAGTGAACAAACATATCATCAATCACTCTCTCTCTCCCTACCCACCCAAACAAGCAGACACGTGGTCAAGTTTATAGGAGCTAAAGCTCTCACCCGATGTGACCTAAATGGCTTGATTAGACACTGGAGCTCAAGTGAGCATGGTGGATAGAAACTGGAAGGAAAAGTATTTACCAAATGCACCTATTAGGTCCCTTAGTGAAATGTTTGATGACCAGGAAGAACTGGAAGTCCAGGCTGTGAAATGCTGTCCATGCTGTGTGCGGAGAAATCCTTCCTTTTGATGGTTGGGTCCTTATCGCAGTCAGTTTCAGCGGTAATGGTGTTTTTAGCCAGTCTATCATGGTGCCTTTCCTCATCTGTAGTACCCCGTGCTAGAAGAAGTGATTCATAATGGACCAGCAGAATCTGTCCCAGGCCTCACTCTGCTCCTTTCTGATGCTATATCTGCCCCTGCTGAGAAAGTTGAACTGCTGGTAAATTTTATTCAGGCGGACAAACCCACCATGTGTCCGAGACTGTTAAGAACAGGTAACTAAAGCACCACTGTTCCAGCCAAACAAGTAGCCTGGGTTAAGTGTCAAATTTCATCCAATGTAGATCAGTCAGACCCCCTCTTCTTGTTTGAACCTGATGAAAATAGTGCCCAACTCACAGAACTTGAGATTGGGGAGGGCCTACTAGAAGTACAAAGCGCAAAGAGACCTTATTCAAGGATTCAATGAAGGTTTATTGTCATTGCAACACATGTTAGACATATGATGAACGAAATAAGTTACTCGGATCCCAAATCAGGAGAGAGGGAGAGGAACGAGAGAAGAGGAGAGAGAGAAGATGAGATAGTCTAACAGCTTCGGGGAAGAAACTGTTCCTCAGTCTGGTGGTCCTGCTTCTGATGCTACGTAGTCTCCTGCCTGAGGGGAGGCTGACGAACAGTGAGTTTGCTGGGTGGGTGGAGTCTTTCATGATGCAGGAGGCCCGTTTCCTGCATCTCCTGTTGTAGATTTCTGTGGTGGAAGGGAGGCTGCATCCTACGGTTCTCTGTGCAGCCTTCACTACCCAGAGACTTTTTCTCTGCTGCTGAGCAGCTGCCATGCCATACAGTGATGCAGGATGACAAGACGCTCTCCACCACGCATCTGTAAACTGAGCCCCCCAGTCCGGCACGCCTCAGCCTCCTGAGGAAGTAGAGACGCTGGTGGGCTTCCAGGTGGTGTTGGTCTTCCAGGTGAGGTCGTCTGAGATGTGGATGCCCAGGTACCTGTAGCTGGAGACAACTTCCACCACTGTCCCTCCGATGTGCAGGGGAGGTGGGAGCCGTCTGCCCCTCCTGTAGTCAATGATCATCTCCTTGGTCTTGCTCACATTGATGCAGAGGTTGTTTTCCCTGCACCAGCTCTCCAGTTGTTGCACCTCTCGCCTGTAGTCGGACTCGTCATTGTTGGTGATTTGTTCAACCACAGCTGTGTCATCTGCGAACTTCACGATTAGGCAGCCTGGGTTCAGCGCTTTACAGTCATGTGTCAGCAGGGTGAACAGGAGGGTCTCAGCACACATCCCTGGGGGGGACCAGTGCTGAGCTTGATGGAGGAAGAGGAGATGCCATTGATCTTGACAGATTGTGGCCTGTCTGTCAGGAAATCCAAAACCCAGTTGCAGAGGGTGGGGCTCAGTCCGAGGGTTGATAGTTTGTGGACCAGTGTCTGAGGGATGATGGTGTTGAAGGCCGATGTGAAGTCCACAAAGAGTAGACGGATATAGGAATCCTTCCTCTCCAAGTGGGTGAGGGATGTGTGTACCACAGAAGAGATGGCGTCATCTGTGGACCTGTTGCTGCGGTATGCATATTGGTGTTCATCCTCAGCGACGTCGACGGTGGCCTTGATCTGGGTCATGACCAGTCGTTCAAGCATTTCATGACTATTGGGGTAAGGGCTACCGGCCGGTAGTCATTCAGGCCTGTCACTGTGGATGTTTTGGGGATAGGAATGATGGTGGCGGTCTTGAGGCAGCTGGAGACCTGCGCCTGCCGGAGGGAGGTGTTAAAGATGTCGGTCAGCACCTCCATCAGCTCGTTTGCGCAGCCCTTCAGTAGCCGTCCAGGGATGTTGTCGGGTCCAGCAGCTTTGTGTGGGTTGATCCTCAGAAGGGTCCTCCTCACTTCCGCTGTGGTCACACTGGGTGGCTCTTCTCCTGTTGGTGGGGTAAGTCTGGTGCTGCGGGGGGCGTTCGGATCCTCAAAGCGGGCTTAGAACCTGTTGAGAGAGTCAGGCAGAGAGGGATCAGTAGGGCATTGTGCATTCCTGGTGTTGTAGTCGGTGATGCACTTGACTCCCCTCCACATGCTCCGAGGATCGTTGGACATGAAATGTCCCTGGATCCTTTCGGCATATGCAGACTTGGCCATCCTTATGCCGGCGTTCAACTCTGTTCTGGCCGCTCTGATCGCCACTCTGTCACCGGTCCTGAAAACAGCATCCCTGGCCTTCAGCAGAGACCTCACCTCTGCATCCAGCCAGAGTTTCTGGTTAGGTTGGACAGTTATTGTTTTGGTGACAGTAACATCATCAGCACACTATGTACCCAAGGACCGCAGATGTGTACTCTTCCAGGTGCACCTCCCCTTCATGGACAGCTGCTTCTCTGAAGACTTGCCAGTCTGTGGAGAGGAAGCAGTCCTGGAGTTGGGGGACAGCGTCACTGGGCGACACTGTGATGGTCCTCTGGGTTGGCTTCTGGTTTTTGAGCAGGGGTCTATACACGGGCACCAGCACGATGGAGAGATGGTCGGAGAAACCCAGGTGGGGGTGGGGGACGGCTCTGTACGCGTTCTTTCTGTTGGTGTACACACGGTCCAGTGTGTTGTCCCCCCGTGTCGGTATGTCGACATGCTGGTAGAGTTTAGGCAGGACGTCTGTCAGGTTTACGTGGTTGAAATCCCCCGCAACCACGTAAAACGCCTCCGGGTGCTTGTGCTGCAGCGAGCTGATGTTGTTGTGCAGCTCAGTCAGCGCTTCCTTAGCTTTAGCGCCTTTAGCATCCGGTGGAACATTAACAGCCATGACAAACACTGCCGTAAACTCATGTGGAAGGTAGTGTGGCCGGCACTTGACGGTCATAAATTCAATGGCCTCTGAGCAGTGACTGCTCACCAAAGTGCTGTTTGTACACCAACCTTTATGAATGTAGACGCACAATCCTCCTCCAACTGTTTTTCCCGAATGCTGGTTGCGGTCTGCCCTGTACATAACCCGTCCGTCGATGTGGAAAGCTGAGTCCGGCATGTTGTCCTTCAGCCAGGTTTCCGTCAGACAAAGTAGTGAGCGGACATTCGATAGAAAAAGAGATGGGATTGGTGGCCGACCGGCGTTAGCTTTTAGCCTAGCCTGTAGTCCTCCGTGCTTCCCCCTCTTCTGCTTCCTAGCACACCGCTTCTGCTTCTCCTCTGCACAGCGTACTCTGCTACGCCAGTCCGGTGTCCTCAGGAGGTGGAGTTCGCCCAACAGCTGTAGTTGTTGTTGTTGTTGTTGTTGTTGTCGTCGTCGTTGCTGATGTTAAAGTCGAGTTATCAGCCGAACCTTCCCGCATATTGAGCAGTTCGGTTCGACTGTAACTTACCCTCACATTCCCACGAGTGAATTTGTCGAAGTTGGCCTCGGGGCCAACTGAGAAAGTCCAAGAATAGTGTCCGAATCCGGGAGCCCGAGAAGCCGCTGCGCTACTGCGCGCCGCCATCTTGGGTCAATTACCCAAGATTATGTCGTCATACCAGTGAAAAACAACACAAAACACTATACCAAGGAAGACAGCCCTGGGTAGTGTCCAGACTGTGGCTAGGGTGATTGAGACTGATCCACTACAACCGTTACGACTAAGGGCAGAAACTAATGCGGCTACAACATCAGCTGCTCAAACTGTTCCAGCTTTAAGGCAGCCTCCTGTGGATCTCAGCCACCTTACTGATGAAGAACAAGACAAAGTCAAGAAAATGCTGTGGGAAGAGTCAGCTGCTTTCGCACGAGACAGTCACAATATCGGCTGCATTCCCAGTTTACAGATGTCGATCAACCTCAAGGATGAGATTCCAGTGCAGAGAGCATACTCCTCCGTCCCAAAACCACTGTTTAAAGGAGTGAAAGAGTACGTACAAGATTTACTAATGGCTGGATTGTGAAATTGAAGTCCTCTTATGCTGCACCAGCGGTCTGCGTTCGAAAAAAAGATGGTACACTCCGCCTCTGCATAGACTATCATCTCTTGAATCAAAAGCCCATCCCTGATCAACATCCCTTACCGAGGATACAAGACCTGACTGACACGCTTGGTGGCTATTCCTGGTTCAGCATGCTCGATTAAGGAAAGCCTACCATCAGGGTTTTATTACCAAAGACTCACTGCTTTCATTACCCCCTGGGGGCTGTATGAATGAGTTTGTATCCCATTTGGCCTCTCTAACCCTCCAGCTGCCTTTCAGCGGAGTATGGAAGAAATGTTGGGTTCCTTAAGGGATCGTTGCTGCTTCCCGCATCTTGATGATGTGCTTTGCTATGCGAGAACATTTGACGAGCATGTGGAAGGTGTCCGCAAAGTACTTCAAGCGCTTCAGAGACATGGGGTGAAGCTAAGACCTGAGAGATGTGAGTTGTTTTGTCAGGAAGTAAGGTATGTTGGTCGCCTTATGTCAGCTCATGGAGTGAGAATTGATCCCAAAGACCTGGATGCAGTACGCTCACTAGCCTGCAGGACACCACAGACAGTTGGAGATGTGAGAAAGCTCACAGGGTTCCTGTTCATTCAGGACTCAAGGATAGCTAAGCCCATCTATGAGCTACTACAAGTCAAGAAAGGGCAAGCAGCCGTAGCATGTGGTAAAAGCGAAGGTGCACAATTGCTGTCGAGAACACCTGTAGAGTGGTCCACTGAACACCAGAATGCGCTTGACCAACTCATTTCTCTCCTTGTTAGCCCCCTGTGTTAGCATACCCCAACTTCAATTTCTTTTCCTAAGGCGTCTGCCTTTCTTAAATCCTTTATCACAGTTGGCCGCAATCCTGAGTGCATTGGTGGCCGTCGGCGGAACTGCAAGCTATATCCCCCTGAAAGGTTCGCAAGCAGCCATTGGTTGGACGCTATTGTGCTCCAAAAAGCCAACTGATTGTGCTTTTTGGACTGACTGTCGCCGGCCATGGCCTGTCAATATTTCCATCTGGGTCTTCCTGGAGGTTTGGGGGGGCGACGATGGCAGGAAGGGCCCGCCTGTTGGGAAGGTCCTGCCTGCCGGGAAGGGCCAGTCTGCCGGGAAGGAGCCGCCTGTTGAAAGGAACGGGTGATTGCCCGCAGTAGCACGCCATCATCCCTGGTAGCGGCAGTGGCATAGCTAGGCAGCTGCTGAAACCGATGGGAAGGCCCCTGAACAGCCTTGGCGCTATGTATCTAGGGCGGGTGGCAGCAGGGATGTATGGAGCTCTGAAAACAGGGCTTACACCCACATGATGGGACGAGACTCAGTAACAGACATACGTCTGTTCAAGGCCTCCTGCGCTGCTGGTCCAAAGACCTGCCCAGGTGCCAGAGGAAGTTGCCTCAGATTGTTCCTACAAACTTCAGGGAGGGGAGATTGGGCCAGCCACACCTGCGCCTGCACCAATGTGCCCAAGGTTGAGCCACATTGGTTGGCAATGACGCCCATAGCTTGCATTGCAAGCTCCAGCACCTCAGACAACAATGGGTCTGGAGATGTCTTAAAAGATTTGTGTAGCATCACCAGTATGTGTGCCAATAAATTAGAAACTCGGTCCAAAAAGGCAGTGTAGTTATAAGCACGAGAGAGCCACTCATCTGTGCAGCGCCATTCACTGTTAGGACAGCGTACACGCTCACGAATTGCACTCATTTACAATATAATATAATAAACAATTCAGGTGGTTCGACCAACCTCAATGTATAACGAATAAAGTTAAAGCGGTATTGGAAACCAATACGTTAACATGGGCTCGTCAACATAAATACAACAATTCAGGTGGTTCCACCAACCTCAATGTGTAACGAATAACTTAAATCAACAGGGAATATGAACTTACCTCTCAACAGCTCGTGGGGATATATGTCCTACTGAAGCTCTCTTCAGTCAACACAAGCTGCACCTGTGACGGTAAGGGTGATTTGATTCCCAACGCAAGAAGAAGAAAGAGACCAGATTGACGTGAGACGTGGTCTCATGTATGTCATCACGTCATATGTCACAATGTGACAACTTTTAAATGCGATTCTCGACAACGTGCAGATGCAAGGATATTCCACTAGTGCTTTCAGCACCGCCCCTGGCGGTCTGAAACAAGGAAATAGAACAATCAATTTATACCTGGGGAGGAGATGGAAATTGTTGACTCACTGTGGCAACCCCTGAAAACAGGATAAGCTGAAAGGAGAATTTATACCTGGGGTCCAGGAGTGTAGCAAGTGACATGAAGCTCATTCACTGCAAAGTATACAGCCTCTCCCTTGGCTGCCTGATGAGCTGGTCTCCCATTTCTAATGCCACTGTAGGTGGCGCCTTCGCCATTTCCTCCTGAAGGTTTTGCTCCAGCATTTTCATAAGGGGAACAACCTTGGAAGCAGACACAGTTTCCTTGGCCGACAGCTCTACAATGGCATCATAAAAGGGAGACAGCAGAGAAAGGCACCCTCCAGCAATGCTGAATTCATCAGATGTCATCATGGGTACATCATAGTGTAGCACAGCTAACGCTGCACCAACTGGCTCCCGGAGCACCAAGCGTTACAGTCTCTCACACATGCAACCATATTTGGGGCATCATCAGTGACTATGCATGTCAACTTATTTATAATTCCCCACTCCTCCATCAGGGAGGCTTTCACACGAGCCAAGTTTTCAGCTGTGTGTGATTGTGGGAATGCCTGCACTCCCAACAGCACTGAGCTGAGCCTGGCATTATCATCCACAAAATGGCATGTTACAGCCAGGTAGGCATCCATGTTGATGGATGTCCACATGTCAGAAGTAAGGCTAAGAGCAGCGACCTTTTGTAATTAGCCTTAGCCTTCTCTTTTGCTGACACATACTTGGCATCCACCATGGCTTTCAGAGCCTAAATGAAATAATATGCAGATTTTTTAAAATGGTGAGCAATACTATTTTGTTTCATGCATGCATGCACCAACCCATACATGCCTCGTAGGGATGACATAAGTAGGATTCCGTTTTGACACAAATGCCCTAAATCCAACATCTTCCACAATAGTGAAGGGCTGTGTGTCCTTCACTATCATAGAAATAAGGGCTTCATCCAGCTCCTGCTTTCTGGTGGCTGGTTAAAAGCGAATAGAGTTTTATTTGCACAATCAACCAAAGTAAACGTGGCAAAATTGGTACGGTAATGCCCTAGCATGGATGAGGTGTTGTTACTGTACCCCAACTCCTTGGAACACAATAAGCACCGCACCTTTGAATAGAATAACAACACTGTCGAAAATTGTTATTAATAAGCAAACTGTTTGCAGCAAACTTAATGATGTTAAACGGAGCTTACCTTGTTAGGAGATATTAAATCAAAATGGTCCCATACAGGGGAGATCGTCCTCTTCCTTGGTGGCTCCATACCTATCATACTCTCCTCACTTTCCTAAATCTGTCCCTCTTTCTCCTAAACTATCGCTAAACTATCGCCAAACTATCGCTTACCTCTCAGCTGAACACAAGTCTCCTCCAAATACCCACGTTTTGGTCGGAGCCTGTGGGGTTTATATAGCTGCTATAGCTGTAAACCCCGAACCACTTTCCGAAGCAATCATGAGATACAGCCTTGCAGCAAGGCTTCATATTTCGCTACAACACGTGAACCACTTTCCAAAGCATCACATGTTACAACAGGGCATAGGGGCTTCGGACCGCTCAGCAACATCTGAACCACTTTCCGAAGCAATCACGTGACACCGCAGGGCAGCGAGGCTTCTGACGTCATTATTTTGGCCCCTCCTCTAAATGAAGCAAGCCTCAACACTCGCTTCGTGGAAACGCCCGCTAAACTATGCTAAACTGCTGAGTCCTGTCCTGGTGTGGTCGCCCTCCTGTGTTGGGCCATGCGTTTGCGGAGTGGTTGTTTGTTCTCACCAATATACAAATCTGAACACTCTTCACTGCACTGAACTGCATAGACCATGCATTGTTAAGGTTTTCCCGTGGAAACTTGTTCTTGAGTGCATTGCCCAGTTTGAAGTAGACAGGAATGTTGTGTTTGTTGAAAATCCTACGTAGTTTCTCAGATACTCCTGAAACATAAGGCACCACCATGTGTTTCCTCCTGTTCCGATCTTTTGTGATGTGTTTTGAAGTGGTTTCTTTATTCTGCCTTTTACATATTTTGCTAAAGGCCCAGTTGGGGTAGTTTTCAGGGCCTGTCTGATGTGTGTGTGTTCCTTTTCTTTCCCCTCTGCTCCAGATGGGATGCTGTCTCCCTGTTGTTGCAGAGTCCTGATGACACTGAGTTTGTGTTCTAGTGGGTGGTGAGAGTCAAAGAGTAGGTACTGGTTTTCTCTAGACCTCTGTAACAATGTCTCCATTTTCCCCAACAGATACCTCGCAGTCCAAGAAAGGAAGTTTTCCGTCCTTGGTCTCCTCCCTGGTGAATTTGATGTAATTGTTGACTGAATTGATGTGTTTAGTAAAAGCCTCCACTTATTGCCTTCTTACCGTGGCCCATGTATCGTCAACATAGCGAAACCAGTGCCTTGGCTTTGTCCCTCTAAAGTCCCTCATGATTAAGGCTTGAGTTTTTATGCTTTCCATGTATATGTTTGCAACAATGGGTGAAACTGGCAAGCCCATGGCACAGCCATGCTTTGTAGAATTCTCCATTGTAGGAAAGTATCAATCAATCAATCAATCAATCAATCAATCAATTTTTATTTATATAGCCCACATTTACAAAACAAGTTTGTCACATAGGGCTTTACAGGGTTGGTAACATCCTCTGTCCTTAGACCCTCAGCCCGGGTAAGGAAAAACTACAGAGGAAAAAACCCTTATAACAGGGAAAAAAAACGGTAGAAACCTTAGGGAGAACCACAGGAGAGGGATCCACTCCCTGGACGGACAGACAATGCAATGGATGCTACCAGAGCATAAAAATACAATAAAATAAAACAAATACAAAAGATACAACAAATTAGTCAAAATTTTTAAAACAAGTCTTAACCAATAGCAGTTATGTCAGTAGGTGTATATCCGGTCATCCAACTGCTGATCCTCATAGTCCTGGTTATCCTAGTTTTGGCATTGACCCATCCATCAGCAACAGAAAACATAAAAAAGAGAAACAAACAAAAACGGTAGTTTAAACAGATTTCAATAGATTGGGGGAGAGAGTGGAGTAGAGAGTGAGACAGGAGGGGTGCTCAGACTATGTGCTCATTCTAAATGCATGATGTGAGGGCCCCCTACCCCTACCTCTGTAGCAGTTTGGTGTAAACTGCAAGATTAGCGTTAAACATTCAAAAAGTTCCCATAGGCGACATTAAATAAATGG
>JAFBJS010000884.1:0-18886 GCA_016785265.1 Paraplagusia blochii
ATCATTCTTCTACCATTGTATCCACTGTCCCTCCTCTGAACATGTCCAAACCATCCTAGTCTGTCTTCTCTAGCTTTGTCTCCAAACCTTCCTGTCTGTGTTGTCCCTCTAATCACCTCATTCCTGATCCTGTCCATCCTTGTCTCTCCTAAAGAGAACCTCAGCATCTTTAACTCCTCCACCTCCAGCTCTGCCTCCTGTTTTGTACTTATTCCTAGAGTGTCTAATCCATACATTATGGCTGGTCTCAAATATAATTAAGTAAAATCCACTGGATGAAAATAACTGGAGGGTAACAAATTATATAAAAAGTAATTATAGTGATATCAGCTGTTAAAATTGGGGATTTTTTTTAGTTTCTCTCACTCCAAACTCCACTCCAAACAGTTGAACAATGCACAATTTTATTACATGTGAAAATAATGTTATAAGCAACCATATTCAACCCAAAACTCTATGGTCCACAGCACGGTGGTGTTACTGTTATTTTCCGTTCTGATCATGGTGTCAGGGTGAGCCCTACATAAGTGGTGTGCACTCTGTATTGCTGTTCAGATTCCCAGAGAAAGCACACAGATGCAAACATGCAAACATTGCTGTTGGGACCATCTGGGAGTAAAGATGGCGTGATGCGTGTGTAGCCTACTTTGTTAAATCCAGTAATTACAACGCAGCAAGTGCATATGGGAATGTTTGTTGTTTGGATTTTGGGGATATACTTTTTGTGATGGAATTTTTTTTTTTCTCTCTCTTGTAAATCTGTCCAAACCCTTGCTTTGCCTGAGTACTTAAGCAGAGAGATAGAGAAAGGCAGAAAACTGGATACAAAGACTACAACACATGAGGGAAAAGGCACATTTAATGCTTTAATACTGATTGTTCATGTTTTTAAACCCACTTTTTAATGGATTGACACTCACTTTACATTGTGCACTACTGCAAGTGGAATTGTAAGTTGTTTTTTTTTATAATGATAAATCACAGAAATCCTAGAACACTGAGATATGAACTGGTTTTCGTCCTTGGTCTTTGTTTTACCCATGTTAGTTTTCATCTTTGAAACATTTCAGTTCCAGTTGTTGTTTGTTCTTACATTAAAACCAACATTGTGATTGGGTTTTTTTTTTTGCCTTCACATTTTGGTTCATCGATTCAGGTTTCGTCCTTGTCCAGGCTTTCACTCGTTTTTTTTAATTCAACCTCTTTAAAATAAAATTGTATTTAAACTCTCTGCTTCAAAATCTTCCAAGGTCATTCAGACCGTGCAAGTTTTGTTCCAATTTTTTTGGGTAATAAATAGAATTTTTCAGTGTGGTTATCTACAGTCCTTGACCAAAGATGAAAAACCCATCTCAGCCCTTCTCTCCCTTCTGATATATTTTGACTTCAATCTTTTTGCATATTGTATTAATAATTCTGAAAATTGCATAATATATTATTTCTCAGCTCACTTTTGGCACAGTTATTGGCTCTTTTCCAATAATTTCATCATAACTTGATGCAGGGTAGATGCTGAATGAAGTTAGATTTACTGTATAATACTGAGGTTTAGGTCTTATATACATTATTGTATCAGTCTGTCAGACTGATCAGAACCACATGATATCAGATGATATATATTAATATATTTACCTATATATATAGATATATATATATATACACGTTAACATGTACACAAACACACACATATATACAGTACATATACTGTACATATAGAAATACATATACACACACACATATATACAGTACATATATACATATCTATACATGTATATACACATATATCTATATATACATTCACATATATACAGTATATATGTATATATGTATATATATATACATAAATATATACACATATATACTGTACATATATGCATATATACATATATATATATAGATACATATATTTAGATAAAGGAACTGTGTTTTTGTTTCTTTTTATTCGTTTAGCACATTTTTCTGCAGAGGTAATGTGCAAATATGTCACAACGAACTGAAAAAAAACCCCAAATATTCCGGTGAGATCAAGGTATTTAATGAGACCCTTGGACTCAAGAGGCCACCTGGACCAATTTGACTGATGCAGAAAAATGTATTATCGTTAGTACGAAGTTCTCATAGATTTTTTTTTTTGGTAAACAAATATGCCCTATGAGTACGTTGACCTAAATGTGCGATGTGAGATGCAGAGCCATAGCATTTCAGTGTTTGGAGCTGTCGTCTTAGACTTGTGCGTATAGGTGACCACTCAGTGCTGAGACAATTACTTAACCGTGATCCCAGGGTGGCACGGAATCAGAGAATCTGCTCTTAGTGATCGTGTGTAATCTTGAAAGAGAAGCAGTGGAGCAGTGATCCAGCTGTAACTTGACCAGCCGGAGATGACCTTGATGCTGTTGCCGTGTCCAGGCACAGAAACTAAAACTTCATACGCGGCTAAATACATACGCGCTGAATCACTGATGAAGGTTAGTGATTTGATGCCTCTGAAGTCTAGACTTGGGTCACAGGGGATTTCTTTGATTTTCACATGTCTTATCCGTTGATACCTTTTCACCAAACCTAATACCAGAAGGACTGATAAAAGCTTTTGTACTAAACTCAGAGCACTCTTCTTAAGAGTTCTTTTTCCTTTTTTGAATTTAGGATTTTCACAAGGATTCACATCACTTTGATAGAAATCACATACATTTTAAGAGAGGGTTTTTTTTTAAGTTTAGTGAAAAGACTTCCTTTTCTTTTAGCCACATCTTTCAGATAAATCATATATATATATATGCAGTAAATGGTCAATTCTAGTTCCTCTTCTGTTAAATCTTTCTCAGGGTCATGTTAGGTTTTACAGCCAATCATTGCATTGATCATGATTGGTCACTGTCAGTAGTTTGCGAGGTCATTTACAGAGAAAAACAGACATTTTTCACACACTTAAATCCCTTTGAATCAATTCAGAGCAGTGTACGTTCTGCTGGCCACATCCTGCCCAACAATAAAAACTCTTACACACGTTATTTACACTTTCAATGCTTTTATTTTGTAGACAGAAACTAGTTTGTTTCCTTTTGAGATACCATATATTATATTTTCAGATTATTAATTCCATTCAATTTGGTATCACAAATTGCAACCACTTTCAAGCACAATCATATTCCGGCTACTATTTTGCCATTTTCAGCAAAATGTTCTTTTTCAAATCTGGTATTTTATGTCTCTCTCAAACGAATAAAAGAGCACGGATCCAGAAATGTGTTTTTCAAACTTCCCAAATGTATTTTGAGAACAAATACACACACAATGATTCACAAATGTATTTAAAATATATATATATTAAAATTAATATACATTTGCGAATTCATGGAATACATTTTTTTACATTTTCTACCACACATTCATATCATGCTTTTAATTTGCTAATTTTCCTGAATTTATCTGAATTTTTGAGACTCATCTAGTGCTGACCTGTTTCCCAAATGCATTTTTCAAAACATGGGGCCCGAACACCAAAGCTGACTCTACAACAAAACATACATTACACCACAGAGCCATGTTCTATTACACAATAGAAGTAACAAAGTGAGATACATAAGTTTTACATGCAGACACCTTGCTTTACAGCATCTGTGGCACAGCGCAGGGACCTTCGTGGTGATACAGTCACGTGTCTGGCTGCAAAAACTCGCATGCGAACCCGGTCGACACAAGGCAAATCTCAAAAATCCACAGACACATGTCTCACCAGTACTATGAACCAACAAACACTGGGTGAGGCAGAGGACTATACTAAGGGCACCAGGTGACAGGAGTGAGACTAATGACTAAGACACAGGTGACTGTGATCACACTGATTAACCCACAGATGGTAAACTGCAGGGACAGGAATAGACAGACCTCACAGTTTGTCAATGTATTCTCAAATTGCAGTTGCGAATTTTGAATATACATTTATAGCATCCGTGCTTGTGCATTCATTATTTTCTTAGTATACTCTGGATCCATATAAACCAGTTCATCATCCAGTGACGTCAAACTCATTTCCACTGTGGGGTCACATAAACATTACATATTATTTCTTCTAAGGACTAGTTGTTTGTTATTGTTATGTGACTAATATTGCTCATTGCTGTGTAATAAAACCATTTTTTTTAATTTATCAGGTTAAGAACTCTGCTGCACTGAAATTATAAAATGCCTTTAAGGCTCCCTGGACCGGCCTCATTTGGCCCCTAAGCCTTGAGTTTGACACATATGTACATACCAACTACTCTTTCTTGTGTGTCCTGACCATTTCAATGAAGTTGAAATGTTTAGAGCAGTGGACGTTTTAGCCATGCATTCATAACATACTTTTAAATTCATTTCAGCTAAATTATTATTTAAAAACTTTATTACCACAGAAAAACCTAATCCCTAATGTACATTTAATCCAAACAAATCTAACTAGATCAATAATAATTGAGTTTAAAAGAATTTGTCAGACCTTTCTTTCCTTAAGGGTTCCTTACACAGAGGTTTTAGTTTCCTGTAGTGAATGTTTACTCCAAAGTGACCTGGAACAATGACAAGCCGAGTTTCCACTTAAGCTCCCACACCACGTCACTACAGGGCACTTGTGCTCGTGGACTCGCACATTATTTGATGCGGATTGACTTTGCTTTTTTGTGACTCAACAATAATCCTGAGTGGCATTGTGGTTAATGGAGCAGGATTAGATTAAATCACCATGGGTGCTCTGCAAAGCCCCTTTGTGTTTGTTTATGAGCCGAAACATGGTTGAGTCATGTTGAGTATTGGCTGAAATGCCGTAGCCTTGTCGTCTCATCTACAGTATTATTATGTCTGTCTCTATATGTACGGGTGCATGTATGATTCATGGAGGACAGGATGATTATTTTCCACTAATTCTGCAGTTTTCTTTTTTGTTAAAATATACCTTTATGGCAAATTTATATCAAATTTTTGGGGCTTCTTGCTGTTGACTATTGATTTATTTATTCATATTCATCCTTTTATCCATCGCAGGGGCAGCAGTCTCCACAACTGCCACCCAAATCACACTGCACCATACTGTGTGCCTTCTGTGGGCGAGCTCCTCAGTGGAAACCTAGCAGCTGGTGGATTAGAACCCAAGTCCACTTCCTTAACCGTTAATTTGATGCCACTATTGAGTATTTATATGGTCATTGTGTTAAAGAATGTAACCACATAGTGGAAATAAACCAGGAGACAAAGCACAGAGAAGGTTTTATGAAAGCAGCCAGGTTCATGTGGTGTGCTGTTGTATTTTTATCAACTAAGAAAATGTCTATTTATGATATGCAACAGACAGTGGAAACAACATGCTCACCGTTATGAAAGAAAAAACCAAAAGAGAATTAAAAAACAATCTGAAGGCCAGACATCTGTGCACTCTTTCATAAACAAGCACAGCATTTAATTAAGAGAATAATCAAGAGGGAGGAGCCAGTTCTGATTGTGGTGCAGTTTCAGAAAGGAGTAACTTGGTGAGATGAGATGAGACTGAACACAAAGTGAATAGAATAAATTGTTTTCATTCCTAAATTCATTTATATACAGTATTTGAAAGTGACAAAGCAAATTAATGATCATTTACATGTTAATAAGAAAGACTGTAGCAAGGGTATATTTCCATCCCTAAACAATTAATATAAATATAAAATACAGTATATGAATATATTGCAGTAGATTGGTTGTTGTATGTACATCAGGGATGTACATCAGGGATGTCTGATAATATAGCCAGACCTATTTCAGTTTCATATTGGTCTAATTATGTATTGATGTGTTTCTAAAAATTCTTTTTGGCAAAAACGGATGTAGATTCACGTAAAAATCACCAGATGGCAGTATTGCAGCTCATTTTGTTAATCTTTTATTCTATTACTGTATGGGTATCAGTTTATATCTAATCAGAAATCAAATATTTTGGACAATAAGTGCTTATTAGCTATTGCTGACTATATATACTATACTTATACAGTACATAGACACAAATATAATTGTCTTAGCAAAATACAGCATTATTGTCTATCTGTTGCCATTTTTCTATGACTTGGTGTAAGTCACTATCGAGATCAGAGTGTCCGTCTTAGCTGGTGCTGTGTGTTTGAAGAAAAGGGGGCAAACAAGTGGAACACGGAGAACACTCATCAGCATCCTCTTCATTCCTTTGTTTTTTCTACTCCATCATTTCAATTGTCAAACAGCATCTGGCCACTTTGGACTGTCTGGGAAAACATAGGGAATCAATGAATCACGGCAATTAGGGCTTCAGTGTAATTGGATGCTACAGTCTGTAATCAGGCTGTGAAGCTCTCTGATAATAACAGGGCAGCTCTCTGTCCTGTCATAGGGCATGACCACAGAGTGTCTCCACCCATTATTTCTAATATAGGAAGTAAAGGCAGGTGAACATCTCGACCACAGATCATCCACGCCCGAAACCGAAGAAAATCTCTTTTCCTTCATGTCTGAGTCCAGATTGAATAATTGCCTTTTATTCCCTGTCCTTCAGCAGGGTAAAGACTTGGGTTTGGACACAGTTGACCAGTGTATCTTTGCACGTTTCATTGCTTGTCAGAATGAAAGCATAATGTGATCAGCAGCTCGCTCCACCTTCTGGAAACTTGACACAGTTTGCAGTGTCAAGCCCGCCTGGTCAGGGGTGCTGAGTGGGGCCTCCATTTATCCTGCATGGTAACTCTTTGACAGTATGGGTCCACCATTATGGGTTGTGATGAATGCTGGACAAAGTGGGAACAGATGGGCAGTGGTGGCTAAGGATGAAAATGGAATTTGTTTAAGTCAGAATTTGTTACGGGGACTCATTCATCCTGAGCGCGGATATCAACGAGGAAGATTTTTTTTTCTTTTCTCGTTGTGTGTATTTGTGCCTGTATTGTCAATATGTATGCTGAACACAAGGCCCTGCAGAGTACACAAATGTATTTGATGTTCTCTCTTGGTGTTTGCCCCTCTTTGTGTGGATGAATGCAAAATGGGCCCAAATCCATACTGCAACGGATGCAGCGGGGAGAATGATTTTCACCGCCTGTCCTTCAATCCCAGACACGCCTCTGCTTTTAGCTGGTGCTTTTTGCTCTTGTCCCCTGACACTGCTCACACTCATTTGATTTTGTGTTATGAGCGGCGCTGTCCTCCATTTCCATGGTTTCATTGTGACCCTGGATAAAGAGTGAGCTGGGACCGGTGCTGGCTTGTTACCTGTGGCCGTCCAGGATGACACATTGACCCCCCTGCAGTCCCAGATCCCAGCAGACGCAGAAGAAAACCTATTCTATGACATTCTTGACCTATGGTGTATCTCAGATCCTTCGCCCATGATACACCAATTTGCAATAAAACATTTTTTTGCATTGACAGTAGTAGGAAAATGCCATAATTCACTATACACCAGGCAAAAGTCACTTTCTACATCGTGATGCATGAGGCGCTATAAAAACAGAGTTATGACTTAAGTTGAGAACAGATTGTATACAAAAACATTTGGAATTATATTATAAAACCAACTCATTTTTAGTTGTAAGTTTTGGTTGTATTTCCTGTACTGTTCCATCAGGCTTACCACAAACAATTATTATTTTGTATTTATTATTTATATTTATATTTATTATGTCACGTAAAAACAGGCATTTTTGTATTTTTTAGTATAATATAAAAGTATTTCATGAAAATAAAATAATAAAAAAAAACACTACAGTATTTTCCTATAACTTTTCTTTACAGTGAAGTTGAGGTGAATATGTAAATGGTGGATTAGTGGGGCGGGGTTTTGTTGGTGAGAGGCACAGTTGCCAACATAGAGATCAACATCGAAGGCTAACTTGAAACAATGAGGACAAATAAGTGCAAGAATTGAGTCGTGGTGTTATTGCCGTGGATTGCGACGAAAGATTAAGATTAAATTCCTTTTTTTGTCATTGTGACTCACACCACAGTGCACAACGAAATTTGGCCTCTGCATTTAACCCATCATCAACCCATCATCAAAGGGCAGCAGTGGGCAGCTTTGAGCGCCCGTGTGTGGGGATGATACCAATCCTCAGCGGTTACTTGGCGGTAGAGGCATTCGAACCAGGGACCTAACCCAAGTCCGCCTCCTTAACCACTAGGCCACCACCACTCGGTGCTTCTTTGTACGTAGGAATGTTCGTAGATTGGACGTCTGTAACTTGGGGACCTGCTGCATCTCAGTTTGTACCTATTTCCCTCTACAGTTGGTTCTATATCTGCATTGTTCCATTCTGACTCGTGCATTCCCATCCATACAGCTTCTCCTTTTCTCATTTCTGTCACATTTTTATTTGACTGCTGTGTAGTAAATTAAAATGTATAGAAAAGAAGAGGAAAAAAAACAGCACAGCTTGACCCCTTTCCCCATACTTTCTCAGTGTGAGTTACCTTCGCCTCGTCTCCCCCTCCAAACTTTTTTCTTTCTCGGACTCGGAATTTCAGAGTCACACATTTACATTTGGCAGTCCAGGCTAATCTCTGCACTGGCAAACATTCATTCTCCCGCCGTCCTCTCTCCTACTTCTTTTACCTCTCATCTGCTCCCCTTCTCACCTCTCCACTCTCTCCGCCTCTCTCCTCCTCTTTCCAATTTCCTCTGCTCAAATGAGATGTTGTGCACAGAGGAGAGTCTTATCTTGAGCTCCTGTCCGGATATTAGGTGGGGAAAATGGGCCTGTAATGAAACGGAGAATACTGCGTCGTGCAAACGCGCAACCGCATGGTTTGTAGGTATTTTAGCGTGTGTCAAAATGCATAGAAGTGTTATTACATGTCTGCGAACCTATGTGCATTTTCGTTTGCGTTCTAGATTCTCTTTCTACAGATATTTTCACTGTTTGCACAGTGTATTTACTGTGTGAATTGCATATAATATTAAGCAAAAGACAAATTAGGTTTGTTTTTCTACAAACATAGTCATCTACTTTCCACCATGTTGGATGTTCCCTCCATGCTTCACTTGTTACATTTCAAGCAACAGCCAGCAACAGCAGAGCCGAGTTTATTTTGTGCACACGCTCTGATCGTGAGCTCGGAGAAATTGGAATTACAAAAAAATAAGTACCAAAAAAAATCTACTGTGAACATACTTTCATTCAAATTAAAGAAAGTTTAGTCTTTTATTTTGAAAAAGCTTCTTTCATGTTCGGATTCCTTGTTGCTGATCACTATTAACGCCACGAGACACTGGTGAACTTAACTATTCTTAAACATCCGTTTACGTTTACAAAAAAAAATTGTTCCACATTATAGAAAAAATACAAACAATTTATTAAATGTGTGTAATATAATAGAATGATAATAAGATAAAAAATAAAAATAAAGATTATAAACATTACTTTCACATTTTTTTATATGCTACAGTTTCCTGACAATGTTCCACAGTGCAGCAGTGAGCACGTCTGCATTGAAACCCGAGAGCAGATCCTGGGTTCGATTCCCAGAGGAACCACAACGTTGATAATGTTAATCCTAGTCTGTAAATCCCTTTAGTTAAAAGCTTCTACTGAAAGCGTGAATGTTCATTACATGTTATTTACAATAAATATATGACATTACAATCATTTCCCACATGAACTACTTATTATCTGCAGCAACCACACTCTCTATATAATGATTTGACTATTACAATTTTTATTTTTTAAACATTTGTATGTAATAGTCCAGGGGTGTCCATACATTTTTGTCTTGTGAGCTACTTCAAATGATCAGGCTGAAGTGATCTACCTAGATGAAACTCTAAATATATTTACCTATATGAACTGGATATATTACTCTCTACATTAACATATAAAATATATTATACTGTCTGACCCAATACCTTTATGATTCTCACTTTAGCCCAGTGATAAGCATCTTGTTATAGTATTAAATATCATTTTACAGTTTGTATTACAATTTTTTTTATATATGTATTATTGCTCGGGATCTACCAACATTCCCTCGGGAGATCTACTAGTAGATCACGATCTACCTATTGGGCACCCCCGTATTAGGGTCTTCAGTTTGGTCCAGAGACAGCGTCTCATGGTGATCGACCACCCGACATGTGGTGCAGTGTAATTTGGGTTGCAGTGGTAACTGATTAGATGATGGGTGATGATAGATGGATACAGTATATTCACACGTACTCATATAGTACTGATTGATACATTACTCATTTATTCCTCCATCTTCATCTGCTTGTACGTCGCCTGGTCTCAGGGGCAGCTGGCTCTGTCCAATCACACTGCTCCATACTGTGAGCCTTCCTGTGGGTGGTGAGCCCACGATCACAGCAGCTCAGGGGCAACCTGGCAGCTGGTGGATTAGAACCTGGAGCCTTGCAAAACCCAATTCGCTTCAATAACCACTAAGCCTCGATACACTATGTTTGATACAATAAACTGACGTTGGACAATGAATCCTACTGTCGAGCTGCTCGTCCCCCATTGATCACGAGCGTCTTATAAAAACTGAGAAGCAAACGTATTGGCTTACGATGGTGTTTTGAAACACTCCTCTCAAACATGTTGCACAGTCGCGCAGGTTACGACTGGCTGCAGAGGCGCGAGATTCTTGAAGCGTTAAAGGTCTGCTGCTACTAATATGTGAAACATAGCACTAACCAGTGCAGCCAGAACATCTGAATTATTTAGAACATCTTAAAGCTGCTCCTTAATTAAATATATTTTATTTGCTCATCACTCTGTTTTGTGTGAACTATATATATATATAAATATATTTTTTTTTTTTTTGCCACGGCTGAGTCAGGCTCTTTCACAGCCAGGACCGATGACACTGTTTTTAAGGGCTGGGTTAATGGAGTGCTGTAAAAGTAATTAACTGATCAATGCAATTACCTCAGAATGGAAGAGTAAAGATGTGATAACTGAAAGATTATAAAAGTGAGGTCCTATCTGTCTGCCCGGATAAAACATGTCAAAACACAGACTACAAGGCACAGTAAATACAATATATGCGATAAGTTTGTCACATATTCACAGACATGGTTGGTTGACCATTGTGTTTCTTGTGTTAAAGAAAATTAAAGACTGCAGGACAATCACAATAAGCAGATGATGATGCATCATCCTTTGTGATGATGCATCTTGAGTGGTGATGCCATGCTCAGTTAACTCAGTGGTAACCTGGAAGGATCTGAACATTGAACCCCCCAGACCTCCAGTGGTCTGGTTCCCTAACCACTTGGCCACCACTGCGCCAATGAACAAAATGTTCAGGTTTTCCTTTCTCTTCAGATTTTTCGTATAGAAACAAACCTTAGTTTTGTATTAACAACTATAAAATAAATAACTGTAGTAAAGATTTGAGGCCAAATATCATACACTGTGGACCAGATTTTGCCCTTGGACCAGACTTTGACGCATGTACTCTAGAGCCGTGGTCCCCAACCACTGGGCCGGGGACCGGTACCAGTCCGTTAGTGAATTAGTTCCGGGCCACAGAGAAATAATGTTTCCTTTTGGCTCCATCTGGCTATTACTTCCACTTGATCCATACCCATATCAACAAAAGAACTGACCAATAAAATGGCTAGGATTCCATCATCAATAATTCAACTATATTTGATTAGGGAATATTTTCTCAGTGAAGACAACAACAATAAACTCAAAATGACGCAGAGTCATTGATACAAGATTCTAACTTTTTATACCGGTCTGGTAGCAGAAAGTTATAGGCCGCGTGCACTTGGGAAATCCTTGTTGTGCCCATGGAGAGTTAATTGGGGTAGGAAGATTTTATAGGTAGGAAAATATTTCTGAACACCGGAAATTAAATTTTATTAAGGGCTATTTGTCTGACACAACTTAAGGACTGGTCCGTGACAATAGTACGAGACATTTATCCGTGGCACAAAAAAAGGTTGGGGAACACTGCTCTAGAGTATGCGTGTGTGCGCCTGTGTTTTTTTTTAAGTGAAAACAGTGTTTTGTATGCCGGGCAAATATATTGGTGTCACCTGCCTTTTTAGCTCCCAGTTCTTGGAGGTTATTGAATATTCTTCCTGCAATCCCTCACCTGCCATTCTCTTCTTAAATCTTATGTCAAGAAAATCAATCAGTCATTTTCTCTCTCTCCTGCCTTCATATTTGCAGGGTGAGCATTATCTGCTGCTGCTGCTGCTGCTGCTGCTGCTGGAGGATTAAAAAAAAAAAAGACACCAATGAATAATTCACAAGATATGGAGATTTCTAAATGGTCAATAAGACACAACTTAACAAAATGCAAGCAATTCTGGCCCAGGGCTTAAATTCAGTGCACAGGTAAAAAACTAGGAGGTAATTATGTTAACTCTGCGTCCCTTAGGATGTAACGACTCAGGGTCGATGGCTCTGCCGATACTTTTTTTTTCCCTCCGGGTCTGTCAGTGGTTGTCAGTGGTGGATCGGTGTATAAAGCAGCGGAATATGCAACACGACTTTGTAATTTGATGTGTTAATTATTGAAAGTGGAAGGTTTGTCTGCAAACTGAAAGGCAGAGGATTGGAAACCACCTGCCAACATGGAGCAGCAGGAAGGGTTATGTGAGGAAAGACGTCTGGCATTGAAACAGTACCAGTCACTAAGCTGTTTACTCATTGTGGTGACCTCTAAACAATGGCAAAAATAAATTAGTTCTTCTTTTTCCTGTTTGCTCTAATTATTGTTGTTTTTCTCCCCGCCTCCCTGTTGTTGTAATTAAGCTCCTGTTTTTACGAGGATGCTGACAAAACAGTTCTTTTTATACTTGGAAGAAATGGAGAGTCAGGATGGAACGCAGAATAAATGCACTATTGTTTTTATATGTTTAAGTCAAGTCCATTTTATTTGGAGCAGCCTGCATTGAAAACACTTTTTTGCCTCTATGGACTCCGATGTTTTAACCATAAATTACAGTGAAGACTATTATCCTGGGGAAAAAAAAAAAAAAACATAATTGAAAAACAGGGATGTATATTCAGTCGATGTTATGTTGGGGTTTATATTAACAGAACAATAGCAGCCTGGTGAATATTTCCTCAGTTAATTTGCTCCTGTGTATAAACAGGGTTATCCATTATCTCGGCCCGGTTCTGGGTTATCACTAAGACAAGATGATGCTGAGAGAATTTTCAAGGGTCTGGCGCGGGGACATTGATGTTGTCACCGTGTCCCTGGAGTGACGACGCTGACCCAAGACAAATATAGGCCCAGCTGGCTGTGGGACCAATGACTGTCTGGATCATAAATAGCCAAAGCTGCAGCACGGGGCCGAGGTGGTTTGTGCCCAGCCGGGGCAGTGACTCCAGAATAAGAGAATTTATCACTCTGTAGTGATAAGGCAAGGCTATTAGTGTTCTTGTCCTTCTTCCTTTTTCTCACGTTTCATAGAACACCTTGGGTCTTTTTTTCTGTTCTGTCCTCTTTCCTTTTTCTTCCTTGTTTCATCATTTATTCTCATATTGTGTTCACTTGTCTCACTATCTCACCTGGTTCTTTACTCATGTCCTCCTCCTCAGTCAGTGCATAGGTGCTGTGATCAGCTAATGGCTGCAACCATGGCGATGATGATGATGATGAGATCCTCACTAAATGACAATGACACATTAGGGCGTCAGGTTTAATTGTTGCCAGACTGCAGTTGGCCTCAGTTAGAAAGAGGGACATGATGATTGGTGTGAAGGACACAAGATGAGGAGGGGGAAAAGGGAATGAAAGCAGTTTTTGTGGTGACCCACGTGTATGTGTATAAGGTTATTTGAGGACAAGAGTTGTCTCATGGTGGCAGTGGTGTCCCAATTGTAAAAGAACTGGACTTTGGTCCACAAGGCTTCAAGTTCTAATCCACCAGCTGCCAAGTTACCACTGAGGTGCTCTGAGCATAGTCGCGTCCCGTGCCACATAACTACCAGCCGTCTTACAGTAGGGTGCAGTGTGATTTGGGTGCTAGTCATGGAGTCTGCTGACCCTGGGACCCTGCAACGGATAAGAGGATGAAGATGAACAAATGAATGTCTCATATTTCTTTTTAGATAATGTTTTACAGTGGGTTTTTAACGTGAGGACCACCAGGAGGCGATACAGAGTTCAAAAAAATTAGAGTGACGTTAACATTGAATCCTCAAGTTTCTGTTATTGGATAAATGCATCTGATCTGACAGCTGCAACCATGGAATAACAATGTGTCTGTGTTGTGATGCTACTCCAGCTAGTGCAAAACAGACGGGTTTTTGACAAGGGATGAGCCGAACATCAATTTGTTTATTACCAAGTTTATTGCCCAGTGAGAAAATACTGTGAAGAAACTACAAATGCACCAAATAAAGATTCTCAGCGGAAACAGAAAAGTTGAAATGGGGAAAACAAGGTCAAACTAGAAACCATCACTGCATTAATGTCACTGTAAACTAAACCAGAATGAAAGCATTATCACTGCAATTGCCTTCGCTATTATTGTTAAAGCAATTGGTTAAGGACGTGGACTTGGGTCCATGGTTTTAAGTTCTAATCCACCAGCTGCCATGTTGGACCCCTGAGGTGCTCTGAGCATCGCACCATCCAGACCGACATAACTTCAGGTGGACTCACAGTATGGAGCAGTGTGATTTGGGTGGCAGTGGTGGAGAGTCCTGTCCCTGAGACCTGGCAACAGATAAGAAGATGAATAAATGAATAGAATAGAAAGGGAAATGGTCAATAAAAGTGATAGGTGTCAAATAGGAAGAACAGAACATTCCTAGTGCTAATGCAGGGGTCTCAAACTCGTGGACTGTTGGCCATTTGCGGCACATGGAATGATATTTTGTGGTCCCCGCCTTGATGTGGAAGTTGATTTTATATTTATAATAATATTTTTTATATTTGTTTACCACATTTTATGATAGATCCTGAAGTTCTCAAAACTCGGATCCACAGACTCCTTCTGGTTCAGTGTTGTATTACACAGAATCTATGAGTTTATACTGAATTCTTTCTTGCGGCCCTTCGGTGAAATGATAGTGTGAGCGGTGGCCCTCAACTTATTTGAGTTTGAGGCCCATGTGCTAATATGTTGGACAGTCTTTTACAGGATCTCCATGAACATCAGGCAACAATGTTATAAAAGTGAAGCGTCTTTCGACTGAAAACTGCAATTTTCGTACATCTCTGCTAAAAAGATTTCCTAGTCATTTTCTTATTCTAAACAAGGTAATCATTTTTTAATAGGCAACACAAGCAAGAAATAATCCTGTTTGGTTGACCTGAGTTGGGTGGTGGAATTGTTTATGTTGTTTTCTTTCTCAAACTCCTGGTCTTTCTGTTTCCTCACCAGTGAGACGCTCTGATCTTTAAGTTTAATTCTTGACATGCAAGTTGTTGTTTTCTTATGGCAGGATTTTTGTTGAAACTCCTTAAGATGATGCAGAATCCGTGACACATGATCAGTAACGTTCGTGGTCTCCTTGCTGGTTGCTACTGGCAATTCTTTGTTGTGTCATGTGGGAGCAGATCATATGCTCCATATGTCGGAGTAATTGCTCACCGGAGTATTGTTACCTCGGCGCCACCTGACACTACATGCTTGAGTTCTAATGTGCAGTGATATGTGTATTGTAAATTGGGATGTTAAGGTTGTGGTTTATGTTACATGTCATCATTCCTCTCTTCCATATCCTGTTTCTTCCCTGTTATTCCCAGCTCTGGAGTTTTTATTGATACGTTTCGATTTAACATCGGTTGTGACTGCTGCAAATTTTTATTTTGAGGAAATTCTCTTGGAATTGCTGAGCCGAGCAGTCAGGGAGTGGATGTTTATTATATCTGCAAAATTCTGAAATAGAATTTAACCTTGCATTAACAATTCATGACAATTGTGGCTTTAATTTTTATAAATGTCAGATAGGATTTAATTATTAAACGACTCATGAACCGAAAGGACAAAACACTCTAGTTGGCATTTATAGAAGAGAATGGTCTCAGTTTCCTCCTATTCTTCAGGATCATTACTGCCTCCAAAGATTACTTTAATGGACATTTATTACAATTTACACCCCCAAAAAGAAAAAAAAAAAATGAAATACTTCAGGTTATAAACATAATAAATGTTATGTTGTTGTTCACACCAGTCTGTTTTGTATATGAGATTATTAGGCATCGATTTCAACAAACAAGCAGGGAGAGGTTTTCTATCAATGTTTCCGTCTTTATAAATAAGTCATTAATATTGAACTGTTTTAAAACATATTTCCTGCAGGTGTCCATTTAGTCTTCCTGCTGTCAGTTGTCAACTTCTGCAAAAAAATAAAAAACATACTGCAGCAAAACAATCGTATGCATCAGGATGTGCTTTGGTTCAACAGTTTGTCAATAAGGGCTTAATTGTCATTAACTGGAATTTGTTCTTGGAGTTGAAAGACGTTTCATTCCTCAACTGAGGAACTTTATCAGTTTCTAGTTGATGCCAGAGGGAACTCTAATAGTTGTAGATCTTTAGACCACTACCGTAAGTCCTCTGATGAAACTGATGAAGTTCCTCAGTTGAGGAATGAAACGTCTTTCAACTCCAAGACGATGTCCAAAACCCTTTTTGGAATATCATGACCTGGATGAATGAGGATCTTCACAGACATCTTGTTCATTGTAGTGTTAAGGAAGCAGATTTGGGACTGCAAGGCTTCAGGTTTGAATCCTTCAAGGAGACTCTCAGCATGGAGCAGTGTGATTTGGGTGCTGCCTCTGAGATCTGGTAACGAATACGCAGATGAATAAATGAATGTTCAATAGAGTTTTGCACAATATAGACAAACACAAATGTAGAACATATCTGACTTCCAGAAGTGTATTGACCTTGTTGTCCCTTAGAGAGCGAGTAAAGGCTCTGGGCCTCGGTGTCTGAGCAGGGTGAGTGGTGACTGGAAGCTTATATACAGACCAGACTGTTTTGCTCCACAAACTATTGGCGAATAGAATCCAGATTAAAGACTGACACAGCCGTACAAGTCTTTTCTTTTTCAATATTTGTCCAATGTGACCTTTGTTTCGAGCTACCCGCAGCCTGCAAAGCATCTCCTCCCCGCTCAGCCGTGGAGAGATGGTGTTCTCTGTCAGTGACGGAGGACACCCACTGTGCATCAGATGAGTCTATCACTTCAGTGCACACCCTGGCTGAGATTCGGCGTTTGTTTCTTTCATTTTCTGCGGACTAGCATCCAAATCACCACGTGTTGGATCAACACATCTCCAGTCTGTCCTTCCCAGACTTTGTTCTACTGCTGTTAGTTTATTATTGATGAGTTAAAATATTTAGAAGTAGATTACATTTGTATTTATGTGCGGAGAGAAGGTCAGCCTTAAATGAAGCTGAGATGATTAAAGTAGATGAAACTTCCAAGCCTGCCTTTTACTGTTTATTTAATTACAACTTTCCAGACCAGCAGAACTCATGACAATACCATTTTGAATTTGTATCACGTTGGGTAAAGCCTAATAGAGTGCAATATGCATATAGAGTGCCGATGCAAAACAACTGGACAATCGTTTTTTTCCTGCCTTGATCCTTTTTAACGCTCGGGATCAGGTGTGGACCACCCTAGGGTTCAGAGAAGTGGCTGCATGTGAGGCTTTTTCCTTCATTCTGACTCAATTACTGTATCAAATAAAGAAATAAATGGGATTTGAAAATTCCCCAGATTGTCAAAAAAAAAGTAAAACAACATTTTGTGATTTTTATGTATTTGGAGTGTTGTGACAGGATCAGGAATGAGGTGATTAGAGGGACAACACAGACAGGAAGGTTTGGAGAAAAAGCTAGAGAAGACAGATTGAGATGGTTTGGACATGTTCAGAGGAGGGACAGTGGATACATTGGTAGAAGAATGATCCTAGAGATGGAGCTACCAGGTAGGAGACAAAGAGGAGACAAAAGGAGTCAAAGTAGAAGATACAGAGACCTTGCGTCACAAAGAAAGTCTTGCAAAAGTGTCCCACGAAACGCAAGGGTCTCAAAAACAGAAGCTGTCCCCGCAAGTGTAGCTTTAAAGGTTTAATTATACACAGACTAAAAGAAAATCTATGAGAAAAAGTTCAAGGTTTTCTTAAACTGTTGTCTGGTTTCCAACAGACCGATGGAAAATGTGTCTCCGTCAATCGGAGAACTTTCATGGTCATGATTTTATATGAACATTGTTACAATTTTGGCACCAGATTCTTCGGTAGCTAAAGGAGTTTCTCCTGATTTTTTATTCTAGAAGACGCTTCTCTGTTTCTCCCTCTTTCTGTTCCCTCCAACGTTGGGAAGACTTTCAGTCTGATTCAAAGAAATGGCATGTCCTGTGGTAACACAAACCAGAAGGTTTATGGAAACACATACACCAACCAAAACATCCCAATACCACTAGTTAGGTTTAAGGTTATTATTAGCGTCTAGGGCGTGTGTTACGCCTGTTTTGTACCGAGTACATTGAGGGATTTCCCCGACGATGAGACGCAATTTCAGGGATGGCAAAAGAATGACCCAAAACCACATGTTTTGGACCGGGTTCAGTACGAAACCCGTGTCAAGAAATCTTTCAGAGACATTAAGGAAAAGACTCGTCATCTTTGAGGCCAATCTCTCGACACGGACGAATATTTTTCAGTGCAAACTTCTGCGTCATCTGTCGTCCAACACTAAGAGTCACAATGTATTTGGAGAACGTTAGCGACTGTTGTATTTCTTTCTTCCTGAAAAAATATACGCAGAAGTATTTGGTCCCAGCAGTTTTTGTGGACTTTTATGTATTTGGAGTGTTGTGACAGGATCAGGGATGAGGTGATTAGAGGGACAACACAGACAGGAAGGTTTGGAGAAAAAGCTAGGGAAGACAGATTGAGATGGTTTGGACATGTTCAGAGG
>JAFBJS010000884.1:18898-36438 GCA_016785265.1 Paraplagusia blochii
TGGATACATTGGTAGAAGAATGATCCTAGAGATGGAGCTACCAGGTAGGAGACAAAGAGGAGATTGATGGATGCAGTGAGGGAGGAGATGGAGGTAGTTGGAATCAAAGTAGAAGATACAGAGGACAGGGGGAGATGGACACATTGGTTTGCTGTGGCGACCCCTGGAAAGGTTATGTGTTACATGACCTTTAAAAATCCTAAAAAAGAACAACTTACTTTAATCTTATGTCAGACGTTGGTGGCAAAGGCATTTGATGAAGAACTGGCTTCTTAACGGCGAAATAAGAATTATATTCGTGAAGGTTGGCACAATCAATCACGTGATTGTGCAAGACCAATCCAGTAGCTGATTGATAACAGTCCATCATCATGGCTGCCTCCATGGTTTTACCTTACGTTACTGATACAGAGGGATTCTCCCTGTAGTCTTCTACAGTGGACCAAATGGATTCCAAACTGTCCTTTATACATTTGCACACAAAGAATAATAACAAACTAATGCTGCTTAAACAAAAATATTGATGGAAATTTGTGACAAAAACTTAATGTCAGTTTTTTTTAACATGATCATTCTCTGTTAGTTTGGTTACTAAGAACAAACTACAAATATATTTGGCCTTATACGTGGTATGCTTCTCAGCACTGAAGCCTGATGAATTTTCTCTACACGTATCTGTATGTATTTTCTTGGCTCTTGTATTTTGCCTTTAATTGTAAATATGCTGGAAGAGATAAATCTCAAGTCCCCAATCAAATCTGTCCATCTGCCCTGGTCTTCTAGAGTTCTACTCTTTCCTTCTGGCACATTCTCTTCGACTGTGTCCACATCTCCGGTCTCTTGTCTCTGTCCCCCCGGCTGGGTCACAGGGTCTTGGTGGCTATTTATTTCTCCAAAGACCTGTTCTGCCCCCTCGTCCTAATGCACTCTCTTTCCTTAGAAGTCAGTCTTGGTACAGAAGTAAACTAAGGGCCTCGGAGTAATGCACTCTGAGCCGCGGCTATTCATCAGTGTCACAGCAGCCCTCCACTCTGCTTCATTACTGACTGGCTAATGGTACAGATCAGTGCAGTTTATTTGCTATAATTAGCCAGCTCCATTTTGCCAGGACAGCTCCACTGAAGCCTGCTACACTTAAACTGCCTCCTGCCATGCTACCCTGCATGCCTGCATGCGTGAAGGCTCGGCTGCGGGCCTATAGGACTCATTAAGAATCAACAATGGTAAGTCAGATTGACAGCTTTTACAGGGCAGAGCGATGTGAGCCTAGTAAAACTTTACAAGCCTGTAAAAAAAGCATTGGTGTATAATGAAAACACATTGCAGTGAGAGGAATAAAACCAGTCAGTAAATTGCTGACTAATGAGTGACTGTAAGATAGAAAAAAAAAAACAATTCTTTACAATTGTGTATGACATCTCCATTATATTCTGTAGAATAAGCACAACAATGTAAAAAAACAAGGACTTTTTTTACGAATTGCATTTACATGTAAATTACAAACTGTCTTGGTCTTTGGAGCAAAACCATCTGGTTCTCCAGAAGAACTGAGCGTAAAACTCTTGACTCATGACTGGTTAGTGTCAACCATTGTTATATGATGACATGTAGTTGTTTAGTGTGATTGGCATTTCAATTTTAGTTTCCTTCAATAGATAGTGTATATGAAAGGCTGTCTTGAGTAAAAAAAAAAAAAATCAATTCCTCTCACAAGATATTTCTGATTTTTTTTTTTTTTTTCACAAACTGCACCAGTCAGTCACAGGCTCTGTTCTCTGGTCAGAAAACAACACATTGGGTCATAATTTTTAACATAACCTGTATCATTAAACCAAAGATTTGAACCAGAATTTTTGACCAATTAGTTTGTTCCGAACAGAAATGGCATCTTAATGTTTCTGGTTGTACGTTCTACTACAATATTGACGCTCCTAAGCTGGTTAGAACGACATAAAAATCATGAGTAGAACAGTTTATTATGTTTCTTGTCAGCTGTTTAACAAGTTTAACAACAATAGGTAGATATACACATAAGAGTTTTGAATATGTCTGAATTTTTACCCTATTTCCATATTTAATGTTGACCAGTCCATCATTAAGATGGACAAATAAAAGATACTTTGTCTGAAACTCTGAAACATTTTCCATATTGACAGACTCCAATATTGACCTGTTATTGTTGTCTTTGAGATTTGAGTTGGTAGTCAGTCCTCCCCATATAGTCTGATGGTCCACCCACTCTCTCCACTCAGTCAATGAAGGTCACAGGAAGTCATCAGGTCATTGTAGACTACGATAGACTAGACTAGGAGAACAATGATTGATTGAAGATCACACAGGATTTTTAAGGAACGAAATAAAACTCGTCTGCAAATCAGTGTTTCTGTTTCAGAACAAAGAAATGACAGTGTTTCTGGTTTTGTTTCTGTTCCGGGAAAAGTGTTTTAAGCTCTGCATTAAAGTAATGCTTGCTTTCAAAATATAATGCATGAAGAAAATTGTCTCTTTAGGACAAGGCAACCCCTAGGTCCTTCTACAGTACCACGGGTGTGTTCCAAAAAACAAAACTAGCCAAAAAAAGAGTCAAAATGGTTCTGTTGCTGTTCTTTTTCAGCAGAGCCTACAATGATATTCTAATGGGTCCAATCGTGATGGTCAGAAGAGTGGTCACTACTGTATGTCCCAGAACTTTTCATTATTTCACTTTGTAGTTCAGGAAGTTTAGGCTCATCGTCCACAGGAAGGCTCAGAGTATGGTGCAGTGTGATTTGGGTGGCAGTCGTGGAGACTGCTGCCCCTGGAATTATTATGAATATTAAGCTTTGAGCCTTCACGTCTAACATTTAAGTACCTCTGTGTGTGTCTGAAGTTCTAACAGAGCCTGCTCCTACAGGTTACAGTACCCAAAGTAGTAATAAATAGCAGACAACGACCGTGTACAAGTACTAATCTTTGATACAGCACAGCATTCCAAAAACATCTGGTCCCTCAAGTATTTTAAAGTCAGCTGCAGTAAAGTACTGTGTCCGGCCTTGGCTTGAGGACAATAAAGGGGTAAATTTCTAAATGGACTAAAAGTATGCAGTCGACCCGATCTATCAGCGAGTACTTGAATGCAGCATCACATCACAGGAAGCCCTCAGCAGGAACATTTCAAGAATGTTTGTGCCTGGGCTACGACATTGAAGCTGCAATGGTCGCACTGAGGCCGCTGGTTGTTACAGTACATAGTGACAGCATTGGTGAGAATTTGGAGTGAAACCCAATGAAGTTGTCCATCATTTCTGCAAAGAGCAGAGAGAGTGTGTGGGAGAGACGAACCCACACTGAGCTTGGCTGCAAAACAGAGTGGCTTATATAATGTTTACTGATCTAATCTTTACATAAATTCAACATGGATGCCAGTTTTTATTTCTGTAACTCGCACCACTTAAATCCATAGCTGTACTTTTCCCCAAATACTGTAAAATAACAAACCCCCCGTCCCTAAAATAAGTTTGGATATTGTTATGACATAAGCACATTTTTGTTCCCAATGTTTTTATAAAATAAACAACAATATAACTTATATGTAAAATATACAGTATATTTTAGGCCCATGTAGCTAAATTGCTTCAATATAACATATATACAATAAAAAATGTATATTTTTGTAAAAAATAAAATTATATCAATATACAATTGGTTACTACAGTACACTTTTGTTTTGGAAAATGTTTCATCCTAATCTATAATAATTAAACACTGATTTATTTTAACTATAGACCAGATTAAATATAATTAAATGCAAGAATCTTTAGGTTAAGATAAATATGTAGATGAATTTACTTACAAATTATTTTCCTTTCTGTGTCATACATTGAATTAGACCTGGGCAAACTAAGGCCCGGGGTCTGAATGCGGCCAATTTATCTTTTTTATCTGGTCCGCCAAACTTGTCCAAACTATGTGATTAATTTATATTATCATCATCTTTCCGCCTTTTCTCTGCAGAGCCAGTGTTTCCCCAATAGGAAGTCTAAAAGAGGCTAAAACAGGCATGGGCAAACTAAGGCTTGGGGGCCGGATGCGGCCCGTTGAGCCTTTTAATGAGGCCCGCCAACCTTGTCCAAATTAAATTATTAACTTAAAATATAGTAAATAAATGTGTTATTTTGAAGACTCATCCATCCATGCCTGTCATGAAGGCTTCTAACAGGGAAACGCTGGCATTGCATGGAAAAGAAGTTTAACAATAGTATAAAGCGATTAATTAATTTGGACCAGCTTGGCAGACCACATCAAAAAGCTAAATGGGCTACATCTGGCCCCCAGGCCATAGTTTGTTCATGCCTGTCTATGTCTGTCATAAAGGCTTCTAGAAATTTAGCATTTTAGGTTTTATTGGTGAATTTGACATGTCATATACTGTAGCTCCAACTTTCTGCTCTTGTCCAATTTTAGGACCCTCGTCAAAAAGATTGCCCATCCCTAGGCTACAAGCATCTTAGCCTTTTATTTCCATACCTTACTCATCATTTATCTTAGCTCACACAAATACTGAATCTTTCTGCCCCTGACCTGGCACGTGACTCAAATTGAAGTACCACCTGTGGCCCACGAGTCAAAATAACTGCCCCGGTCTGCAGTCGTGGTTGGTACTGCAGTTAAGTTGCAGTTGCAGCCTTTGTGTCAAACCCCAAACCTTAGATCCAACACTTTTTTATCTCCTCTTTGCTGCACATAACTTTTTTTTCCCAATTGGACTTTTGTACTTCATACAGGAGTCTACTATTCATGAAAGAATGGCCTCTCACACTGACATAATGCTACGAGCCGTCAGAGGTCCCAATAAAAAGAGTTTCTCTTTTGTCCAATATTTATAATTTATAGGTTAAAATATGTTCCCTATTACCAGTGGATGACAGTGTGGCACTACAGTTTAATATTTAATCAGGCTGATCTATGCATAGAGAACACACTTAATGTAAGCTTAATGACCAACAATCATGATTCGTCACTCTCCTCTAAACTACTAAGGTATAAACTGCTGTACGTGAATGATATCACCAGAGTTAAAGATGCTGAGGTTCTCTTTAGGAGAGACAAGGATGGACAGGATCAGGGATGAGGTGATTAGAGGGACAACACAGACAGAAATGTTTGAAGAAAAAGCCAGAGAAGCCAGATTGAGATGGTTTGGACATGTTCAGAGGAGGGACAGTGGATACATTGGTGGAAGAATGATCCTAGAGATGGAGCTACCAGGTAGGAGACAAAGAGGAGATTGCTGGATGCAGTGAGGGAGGACATGGAGGTAGTTGGAGTTAGAGTTGAGGATACAGAGGACAGGGTGAGTCCTGCTGTAACCTCTGAAAAAGGGACAAGACCAAAGGAAAACAAGACTTGAATTATCTGTTTAGGTGCTCAGTCATCCAGGTAATTCAAGTCCAAAATTAGTTACTTCGAGAGCACCTGGACATAGTAGGTTTCTTGAAGACGTTTCACCTCTCATCCAAGAGGCTGAAGAACCAGAGCTGAAGAAGCCTCTTGGATGAGAGGTGAAACGTCTTCAAGAAACCTACTACGCCCAGTTGCTCTCGAAGTAACAAATTTTGGACTTGAATTATCTCACTCATTTCCTCCTCTAGGCTGTCCAGATCCATCCATTTATTGATGAGGCTCTAACTGGTGACAGTAAAGACTGAGACGTGTCATACGTGTCCACATATACTCGTCCTCACATTTATTACCTATGATGTTGCATTACTGCGTAGGTTCTCAGTCATCCCAGTCATTTCATCCAAAAATAGTTACTTCAAGGGCGACTGGACATATCAGGTTTCTGGAAAACAGGGACTCCTACAGGGGAGTTCTGGTATTGAACCTTGAAGAGGCTGTGTAGATGTGAGAAGGAGGTTGTTGTAGAAAACAAAAAAAACATATGACTGAGGAGGAGTAAAGGGTAGGATGGATTGCACCCTGATGGAGGTGAGGAAAGTGCACAGTCACAAGTCTAGAAGTGTGATTCTCCCCCATCCCTGAGAATCAAACCAGAAAACAACTCACTGCAACAAACAAAACAAAGTATGACTCATTTGATACCAATACCAGCCCCCATTCACACCTCTACTCAGTGCACTTCAACCTCAAACAGGGTGTGATTCATCACACATCTAACCCCACCTTCCTCATTAGTTTTGTTGTTTCCTGCAACAAACAAAACAAATCACTGGGTCGAGGACCGCTACGGGTCCGTGGGTGAATTGGTACCGGACGCAGAGAAATGTTTCCTTTCGGCCCCATCTGGCTATTATTTAAACTTGATCCATACCCAAAGAACTGACCAATAGAATGGCTAGGATTCCATCATCAATAATGCAACTATATTTGATTAGGAAATATTTTCTCAGTGAAGACAACAACAATAAACTCAAAATGACGCAGAGTCATTGATACAAGATTCAAGATACCAGTCAGGTAGCAAAAAAGTTATAGGTTGTGTGCATTTAAGAAATCCTTGTTGTGCCCATGAACAGTTAATTCAGGTAGGAAGATTTTATAGGTAGGAAAATATTTCAGAACGCTGGAAATTTTTGTATTTATCTGCCACAACTTAACGACCGGTCCATGAAAATAGTACGAGTCATTTAACCGGTCCGTGGCACAATAAAGATTGGGGAAAATTGCTTTAAAACATAACTGCATCATTTTGGAGCTCTTTCCAATCATACTTGACATAAAACAATTTCTTCTTCTTCTTCTTCTTCTCTGACCTCAGTTCCAGTTGATTTCAACGTCTCAAATCGAAGATCCAAGTAATCGTCACAATTATTTTGATGTTTTTTTCACGTAAACTAAAAGTTTGACCTCTCTGTGTTACGAAGTAATACGCAACAAAGCAAGATTAGAAATAATGATACAAAGGTTTAAAATCCAGGAGAGATCTTCACTCACACTCTGCAGCTACCTGGAGATTCCAGCTACTTAAAATGATAAGATGTTCATTTTCTCCTTTAATGGACTTAATCTGCGAAACGGTCTCCAGTTCCATCCCTTTCTATGAACCCTGGAGGTTAACACGGTGCTACTGCTTTTCACTGTCTTATCTTCACACTTAGCAGCGGCACAGATTAACAGTTAAAATATAAACAGATTAGACAGAAAATAAAAGAGTAGTCTCCAGAGGATTAGCGTTCTGGTGGATGTGACGACTGCAGAGTTTAGATGATATACAGTGTACATTGGATTATACCACAACCTGTCTGATCAGGACCCTTTAATAGATCTTTAAACTACTGTAACTGCAACGTACGAGAGATTTAGTGGCGCTGTACAGAGAGTAATGTTTACTGTATATATGTGCAGTCGTGCTGCAATACAAATTCACCAAAACGTCTCTCCAGAACTGAAACAAACGCCTGAGGGAGCAGCAAATGAAAATAAATAATTTAAAAGTACTTACGAGTAGATTTTCCTTTACATCCTCAGCACTTCTTATTTCCTCTGGTAGTTATTTCCAAAGGAGATGTTTCCCTTTTGTTTTCATGCTGCTCTTCTTTTCCATTTAGATTCAATTTGAAAAACATAATTGTCACTACACAAGTGCGTTTAACCACACGGCCATCTCCCTGTGGAGCGCAGCGTTCATAAATGAATCAAAGCTGAACACAAAAAAGGAGTTCAGTGAAGGAGAACGCTGTGATAGGATGCAGGTTTAACAGGAGGGATGCATGGTAATTAAAATGAGAAGACTGGTTCAAAGTGGAAGGAGTCAGAGATGAAGTCAAACACAATCTACTTTAAAAAACGTGCACAATTGTTGATTAATACTTTGATATTACCAGTTTAAAGTATAACGGTTTAATAATTGGGTGGCACTGGTGGCTTAGTGGTTAAGGAAGCGGACTTGGGTCCGTGAGGCTTCAGGTTCCAATCCGCCCGCTGCCAGGTTGCCACTGAGCAAAGCACCGTCCAGACTCACATAACTTCCAGTGGGCTCACCACCAGTGTTGGGACTAACACGCAACTTGTAACGCTGTTACGTAACAAAACTACCTTTCCCATTCAGTAACGCTGTTATTGTATCTATGGTGTAAAAGGGCTAGTTGCTATCTGTGGTCCAAATGGACTGTGTGGTAGCGGAGCCTGTCTGCTGCCCATCAGTGTGTGTGTGGTTACTAAACCTTTGCATTGAGGAGGAGTGATGATTGGTTGACGTTTCAGGCTAAGCTAATCAGAAATAGACCTGGGCGGGCCTTCTCGCCTTATAGTGGAAATAAACACACACAGGCAACACGGCACAGCAGCACACACCCACTAGCAAGACGACGGCAAGTGGGAAGTTGAGGCTACGCTAAAGATGCCTGTCAAAATGTCTAAACATCTATTTTGTATTTAATGTATCACAACATTTCATTATGATAGTTGCTACTGAAGACAACACGGAACTTTTCTAATGTGTTTTTAAAGTAAAGTAACTACTTATTAGTTACTTTTATGATTAGTAACTAGTAATGTAACTAGTAACTTTTCAGAGCAGTAACTAGTAAAGTAATAAGTTACTTTTTTTAAGTAACTTGCCCAACACTGGTCACCACTCACAGGAAGGCTGACAGCATGGAGCAGTGTGATTTGATACCACCCCTGGTGTCCAATTAGCAGATGAAAGTAAATGAATTTTGCCATTGAGTAACGCAACAAACAAAACACCACACACTTAAATGCAATGAATGCAATGGGACCAAATCCCACCTGTGTCTAGCACCAACCTGGGGACCATAACAACAAACCCTTTTTCAACAGTTGTCTATTCTTATAAAATAATTGGCATACTTTATATTCAAATATTATTGTAGGCAAATTATATGTTACTATTTGTTACAAATTTATGTTTTTTTTTGAACTCCCCATTCACAAATCATTTATTTTTGCCTAAAAAATGCTGAAAAATTGTCTTTAACTAAAATAATTAAAAATCATGATTTATATTCATGATCAGGTCAATGTTTTTTAAAAATAATCAGGATTATAATTTTGCCCTTAATTGCACAGTAAGTGACAGCAAAATGGTCTTGAAGTGGAGCAGTCAGAGCTAAAGTCAAATGAAATCTTGTTGAATATTTGTAAATATTTGGTGGCTTAGTGGTTAAAGAAGTGGACTTGGGTCAGAGAGGTTTCAGGTTCTAATCCACCAGCTGCCAGCACTGAGGTGCTCTGATCATAGCGCCCACACAACTTCCAGTGGGCTCACCACCCACAGTATGGCAGTGTACTGCCCGTACAGTTGAACCATCTATATTTTGTTGTAGTTGGCAGTGGTGATAAACACCTTGGGGACCTGGATACTCAATGAAAACTTTTATTATGTTGAGTTTTTTATAGGCCTGCGGACTGCCAGGTGATAATCACTGGTTAATTGTAGTCTCTGTGGTCACTAATGTGCTTTTTATTTTGAAGGCCTGTTGCTTCCATTGGCCACTTCCATCTGCAAGGCTGTATGCAAAATAAATCTATGAAGGTTGAACAAAATGAGCGTGTCAGCGTTTTTAGGAGGGGGGAGATGCACACTGTTGGCAGGCAAGTGACGCACAGACAGAATCACTGAAGAATTCATGGGGATCCTTGAAAAAAGGTCATACTGTATCTGCAGATTGTTCAGTTCAGACCCAATACTGATACTTGAACCTATAACCACGAATTCATCTGTTATGGAATCGGCCCAAGATATTACCCTTGGGTGACAGTCGTAGAGACTGTTGCCCCTGCAAGATGGCAACGGAGAAGCGAGTAATAAACAATAGATTTAATTTTTGAAATTGGTTTCCAGTTCACTTCTGTTCCTGGAGGTTTTGCTGCAATTACGATGTTTTTCTATTAGAGAAAAATACATATTACTTAACGGTAGGAAAAATGACTAACACCGTTTTCTCATTCAATTCGGAAACAAATACTGAAGTATTTAACTAATCCGCATTCGATTCACTTTGCATTCACATTCAGTTTAATTTGATATTTGCTGCGCATTCGATACCCGCTTTGCATTCACACACAATAAGGGAGCGAATGCGCATTAGTCTAACCATGGTCCAGTTTCAATTTTATCGTGTGGTTATATAACGAGATATAACCTGTTCCTAATGCAGCAACACCTAGCAGTTGACAAGGAGATGAGCCGCTCCCGTAGCATTTCACAAGCTCGTTAAACTAATACGGGTGTTGTTGTGTTCACACACACGCGGGGAGCGACAACCGTTATACTTTTTATTCATTTACACCCTTATTAGTTAATTCGGTATCGAAACCACCGACTAGAGGTGGATTAATTAATGCCCATTAGTTGAGGAGCGAATGCGCGTTAGTTCGTAATGTGAATGCAAACGGGGAACGACACTGGCTTCGCGTCGCAGCGAATACCGAATTAATTGCCAGTGTGAAAACGGCATAGGTTTGGGAGTTTTATCACTTATGCCGTAGCCAGTATTTAATTCCAAATTGATTGAGAAAACGGTGTTAGGGTCTGTGACTGGGTTCATCACCTGTCCATCTTTCTCAATTATTTTGCCTAAAACATTATACACACAGCACTTTTTTGTTGTTTGCTTTCTCAACCCTCAAACAGATTTTATTTCACATTCACTATGCAAGACTGTGATGTTGTCGGACACTTTCATTCATCGATAAATCTCTAAGATGGTTCTACGCAACCAGACTTCTCACCTGGTTCCCTGAGGCGCCACCTGTTTATACCAGTCTTGGAGAGATGTTTAAAGAGAGATGTGCAGTTGGTTGACTCATGCAGTGACTCATGCTCTGTGCTCTGAGAGGAAAGACAAAAATATACCATATAATGATGCAAGGTGTCAGATATCGTGAGGCAAAAAGAAAATGTTCTTGTTTAAGTTTCTTCTCTGTCTGTCTATGTGAAAATCCTTGGGATTGTCTTAATTCTGAAGGTCTTGTAAGGGTTATGACATAACGGATGCCTGAAGTGGAAACTTCTGGTTTGGGGTTCACCATAAAAATTATGATTTTCCGGGTAGAACAGTAGTCCCCAACCGTACTGGTCCGCAGGTCATCTGGTGCCAGGGCGCAGAGAGATAATTCTTAACTTACACTATTTCTTTTGTATTTGTTGCTAATGATCATGATTTGATGCTGAAACGAGTTTTATTTTGAAAACGTGACCAAATTAAGGACAACTGGACGTCTCCTTGCGTTGCCTATCACAGAGTAATGCATTCTTGGAGGTAAAGACTTCTGCATTACAAGACAAACATGTGATTAAGTGATTAGCAACTATGTATGATAGTTAAGTTGAACACTTAATTGTTAAGTTTTAAATGTTAAACATAGAGAATATCAGTTTTATGCTTGACATTTCATGTTTATTACAGGTATTTGTCTGCTACGCCTTAGAGAAAAGACATTTAACCAGTCTGTGGTGCAAAAAAGGTTGGGGAACACTGGATTAGAACAAAAATATATTGTAAATTATGTGTTAAGTCAGCTGCTTAACAAGTTTGTTTATATATTTATAAATGTAAATCAATTTTTTCGTATATATGTGTATATAAAGAGTTTTGGGTTCTTGCCTTCATTGGACATGTCCCTGAAAATTCTCCCCATAGTTTTCCTTAATTCCAGCTGCACTTAAGACTTTTTGCTGGTTAAAATATATGAAAATATATTGTTGCATGGAATTCCCAAAAATGTTTTATCTAAATGCAAAAGTGGCAAAAATATAGGATAAGTTTGTTTGCTCTTTACCAAAAAAAAATACTCTAGTCTAACTAGTCAGGTTGTTGACAATGCATTTCTACCCATTAACAATATTTAATGTTGACCAGTCCATCATTAACATGGACAAATATATTGAACTAACATCCGTATTGACGGACTCCAATATTGACAATTGACAAGATACAATATTGGTTGTAGGATACACAGGGTTTTTTTTTTTTTAGAATGAAATGAACCGGTATTCACTGGTTGACATTACTTTTGAATAAGCAAGTTCCAGAACCAAAAGTCAAAGAGTCTCGGATTTTTGTTCCTTGACTGGTTCAAAGTCCCGTTAATGTTGGGAGTTCAATTTCAGTGAATCATCTTTGCTCTACATTTGCTTTATTCACTTAAAGAAAATGTGCAGTGAAGCTCATACATAGAAAGTGTCCAGCTTTAAAACTTTCAACGATTTTCAGACTCCATTAAAGAAATATAGGCTGCAGCCCAGACTCAGTCCGGCTGTATTTTCTTGAAATACACTTATCTTTGATGTTTGCTCTTTGGCGCTTTTGTGTCCTCCAGAAACCGCTCTCATTGTGTCCACGTCACACAGACCGCAGGCTGACAGCCTTCACCGCACGCTCCCTGAAGCCCCGCTGACCCTGTTTGACATAAGAATGGCACTGAAAGCTTCTTCAATTTTTTTTTAATTCAAGCTGACCTCTATAGTGCACTTTTGGCCAAGTGGATGAGCGTCTGGAAAAAAAAAAAGTGCCCTTACACATGAAAAGGGCCAGAAAGCAATTTACGCTCATGTTCTTTTCTTTTTGTACTTATTTACCAGAAGAAAATGATTTTTCACATCAAAGCTGATTTTTTTCTGCAGTCGTGCGCAGTTGGTAAATTGAGGGAGATGGGACGAACGATGCCTAAACAAATGAGGAAAAACAAACTGGACGCAGAGATTGGGTTTATGTGATGCAAAACAAGCAATCTGAGCGAGGGGTAAAAAAGACTATTGCTACCGCTTTTTATTTTGTGTGTTTTTGAGCTTTGATTGATGGTCGTAGTATTTCCGCCGCCTCCCTTCTTCCTCGCTTTTCTCTTGGCTCATGAATGACAAGCGAATGTATAACCTGTCTGCCTTTTTCTTTCCCACTTGACTGCATCAATTCCCCGAACACGCACGCACACGGAACACTTACCCCAGAGCCCCCGTCTGATTCTGCCCACTCCGCCTCATTGTAAAGGGTCATATTGGAAACCCATTAGCACTCATTATACTTTACAGCCACCCATTCTCCCTAGTCTGTCTTTTGATCACAATGCTTCCCCTTTGTGCGCGTGAGTGTGTGGGTGTGCGCACACAACCCTCTTTCTGTGCACGACACTCCAGTAACGTCGGCCCATCAGACAATAATGGACAAGACACTTTCACCATATTGCATTCGGGATGTTCAGACATGTCCCAACTCCCCTCCTCCACACATTACCGGCCGCTCTGCGCCACCTTTTATGGCAGCTCATCGCAACTCCACCCGCAGTAGATCTCCGCAATACATGTCTCGACAAATTAAATCGGATTGACTTGAACGTATCTATGGTTTTATGGGCCTCAAAGAGTTTTACGAGAATCTTTTCGATCCTTGCGACTCCAGACGCTCTGGGAGTTGTAAAGTGTTCAGTGTCCTTCAAATGTCCTATACTGAGTGGAGCTGAGTTTTGCCTACCTAAGGCAAACGTTGGGTTTTTTTCAAGGTTTGACTTCAGTAGCCTGACATGCTTCAGCAATTCTTTGGTAGTTCTGCTGGCTGAGGCTGTTGAATAATTCCAGTAACCTTTGTTTATATGAGTTCCTAGCATGCAGATTTTCTCCTCAACATCAATTGATACCTATATATTCAATACAAGGTCATGGGAGACGCACTCTCCACAACTGCCCCCCCCAAATCACTCTGCACCTTACCAGCACCTTTTCAACCTACCAGTAGGTGGTGAGGTCACTAGAAGCCAACCACATCTCCTGATTTGATGATGTGTTCAATGTCATATTCAGATTTACATTAAACAAACTAGGGTTCAATCTCGGGAACAGGGAATCCCGGGAAATGCGATCAGAACCATTTCCCGAGAATTGGGACATTAAAGGGTCTTGCGGAGCGTCTTTTTCCCAGCCGCTTCCTCGAGGAGAGCGCGAGCGAGGGTGCGTTTGAGTGTTTTTTTTCCTCTTTTGCAGCCGTTTCGGCCTTCAATCATGGACCTAGTTTTAGGATACATACCGAATGTATTAGGAAATGATCATAACATAGTTTGCTTTAACATATACTGCATATATATATATATATAAAATCATATATTTCGCTTTTAAATCGGAGTTGTGTAAAAATATTATTTGAGCTATAACCATTGGCCAGTTTTTCAAAAGACGATTTATTGCAGCAGATGTTGCCTACTGTGGAGATGAAACCTATTGTTTTGCATCAGAAATTGTAGCCTAAAATATCAATAATTTCATGTTCAAGGCAGGTTGGCATGAATATTTGATTGATATTTAAATAAAGCCCATACACAGGGTACAGTAAAATAATAATAATCCCAGAATTCCCAGGAAATAGCTTGTCTTTTCCCGGATTTGATTTTTGTCATTTTTGGGAAAAATATTGAACCCTAACACAAACCATTCTTCTAAGATGTCCAACATTTTAAGAAGCTCACCCTGAGGTCCTCCAGTTCTAGCTCCTTCATCTAAATCAAATCATTCCAAAAGGTGAGATCAAAAACCCACACTGAGGCATCTTTTTATAACTAAAACACAGGCCTGTGGAAGGGCCTGCCTGAAAGCCTCAGATCACAGGGAATCTTGTGTCTTTTAAAACCAGACACGTCACACATTTTTACCCCAACTTCATTCTACGGCCCCTTTAACATCTGATCTCTTTTTCCGTTCTTAGATTGTACTAATTTCTATACTATATCAGTTTTGTTTACCTATATTATTGCTTCATCCTGCCATGTTTCTACATTTTAGCCTTTAGGGGGCGGGGGTTGCCCTACATGGGCTGGTTGAGCGCTGGCCACAGTGTTGGCTTCTCGGTTCCGTCCTGATTGGGTTATTCCTTGGGTCTGCGACTTTTCCACGGATAAAGCTTTCCTTGGTTCTTCAGTGTCTAGTGTTACTGTAATAAAACATACATTAATAATTAATAAAATTCAAGTTAGTGTGACATCACCCATATAAATGCCCCTGAATAAAAAAAGCATGAAGACATTTAAATGTCCACATTAGATCGTATTCCTTTGTGTTAGTGATGACATTTGGTTAGTCTGACCAAAAAAATGGGTACAGATCCCAAGTGTTGAAATGAATAGCTGGACAAATCCATCTTTTTTGTGTCCATGTCCATTTAAGCGTGTAGTACTTTGGTTCGCAGGCTGGCAGCAAAGAAGGATTGCACTTCTCACCATACGCTCTCCATTTCAATTCCATTGGTTCTCTCCTGGCTAAGGCAATTGTCATTATATTGCAGCAAAAGTCCCATAATCCATCTGTGGCATGACGGTAACCCAACACTTTCCATTTCACAGCCTGCGAACCTATTTTCCGAGTCTGTCAAACTCTTCCTTTTTTCCCATCTTCTCTCATCCACACTCGCAGAATCACACTGGACATTTGGTTATTAATCTCTCTTGTATTTTAATCGATAACGACGTTTGAAATGATAAAAATAATTAGTAATAGTTCTATATGGCTCCGACATCTATTTTTTAATGTTGAATTGTGGGACACATGGCTCTGACAAAGACAAATCATTGGTGGCAATTGTGTTTGCCGACTTTCTAAACTTTCTCTTTATATTTTCACCTTGGCCCAGATGGTGAGAGACAGACGGAGGGGATGGACACCAGTCGCAAGAGGGACACGCGTTCCTCGGCCGGCCATCACAAGAGTGAGGACACGAGTGACAGCAGGGAGGATGAGGCAGCTGTAAGTTTTATGTATTTTTTTTTTTTTTTCCTGTTCCATTCCTTCCTCTCTCCATTTCTATCTTTTTTGTTTCTTTCTCCTGCTCACTCTTCAGTGGTTTTGAACCATCAGTCACTGCTTTCTAATAGAGGTGCACAATGCCTTTAGTTGCTGATGGATTATTGGGTGATAATGTGTTCATTTACATCAATCAATAATGGAACTGAGATGAGAGATTGACTGAGACTCGACAGCCGTCCGTCCCTTGTGCTCGGCCTCAATGTGTCAATCAGTAATTAACACTGGGATGAACGCAACATGTCCTTACTGGTCCGGAGGTGGAGGACAAAAACAACACATGACTTCAACAAATTCAACGAAACAAGTCCTTTGAAGCAGTGGTGGTCACAGTTCCCGGTTTGTATAATACGGTCCAGTCTATCAGGTTTCAGATGGAATTCCATTTTATTGATCGAATGCATTTGATCTTTATGTCTTAATTGTTATGTCATCACAACGAGGCCAAACAAAATAAGTGTAGAACAGAGTTAGAAAAGTTTGTTTTAGGGCAGCAGTGGTTGAACAAAGTTAGGGAAAGACTTATTAAACTGTGGAAATGGTTCATTCCGTTACACCCTGACTGGTTACGTCTAAATTTCGAATCTAATCTTTTCAGAGATTTGGGTCTTTAGGCTTTAGGTTCTATTCCACCAGCTTCCACCACCCACAGTTAGGTTTACAGTATGGTGCAGTGTGATTTTGGTGGCAGTCGTGGAGACTGCTGGCCCTGAGACCCTGTCACACATAAGAGGATATAGATGAATAAATTAGTTTTTTTTTTTTTTTTTTAGTCCGGACCCAGTATCCATTCTAAGTTCATGAACCCTTAAATAGAAATGATTTATTACTAAGGTATCGTCTAAATATTGCCCCACACTCCAGATGATTATAGATTATGGGTATTACTTCCTGAATACATATTTCGTCCAGATAAACGACAGGAAAATGGATTGGATAACTAGAAACATGTTGGTATAGGCCAGTGCTTCTCAATTATTTGCTGTTAGCCCCCCCCCCAGCAAGAAGAAAAAGATTTGCGCCCCCCCGCCCCACCACCCACTCTCTGCCGCAACTATAAATAACAGCAATTGTCTATAAAATAGTTCTAGCTACACCTCTGCATAACATCATATCCTTGTTAACATAAAGAAAACTAAAAAAAAAGAGATATAGTTCAACTTACAAGGATGTGCAATTACACTTTATTGTAGTACGGTGGAAAAAAAGCATGTTCCCCAGGGTCAGCATCGCACCGCGCCCCCCGAGGGGGACCCGCCCCACACTTTGAGAAGCACTGGTGTAGAGGAATTTAATGTATGAGAGCATAGATGTGAACATATTTAGCTACGATTATATCTCCTCATCCTCGACTGTTTATTTTACCACTGAGAGACGGAAACTGAGACAAAGGGACACCTGACGGCAAAAAATAGGACTGAATTGACGACTGCCAGTGGTGTTTGGTGCATGCAGCAGTAAAGCCACTGAGGATGTCTCTCTCTCACACAGACACGCTCATATTTTGCTGCCAGTCGTTCATTTTTGTAGCTCTTACTGACTAAACAACACCATTATTTGATAGGAACATGGAGAGTCACACAGCTGTGGGATCTATTCCAGATGTGCAACCATAAAGAAGAAATGTGTCGTGACGTATATAAAAGTAAACCATTTACGCAAAAACAAAAGTGACGTGGTTAAAGCACGTTGAGCATAGTATATCCAAACTGCTGGTACCAGTTCCCCTCTTAAGAAAACACTGTGTCTTAGTCCAGTGGTCGGGGATGATGTGTATAAGAGACAGGAACTG
>JAFBJS010000884.1:46172-63538 GCA_016785265.1 Paraplagusia blochii
GATGGATGTAGTGAGGGAGGACATGGAGGTAGTTAGAGTTGAGGATACAGAGGACAAGGGGAGATGGAAATTGTTGACTCGCTGTGGCAACCCCTGAAAAATGGGACAAGCCGAAAGGACAAGAAGAAGAATGGTCATTGTATCATATCCTCTGGGACTTTTGTGGATTTACCACTTGCTCTTTCAACAACACCTCAGGTAAATCCAGTAATTGACACATTGAGTCAATGCATGGCTGCTTTATATTGAACGACCGTGCACTGAGAAAATGTCAGAGCCAAAGGTTAAAGCTGTAGCTTCCTTACCTGACGGTCAAGTTGGACACTAACACTTCATGTGTGTTTCATAGATAACAATCGAGAGCAAAACCATAGGGGGCAGTGTTTCGTTTCCCTGATTTGTAAAGATGACCTGTTTTACCTTTAATAATGTCCTTTTGGTTTCCAGATGGACAACCAGAGAAGGGAGTGAGCTTAAAGTGACAATATTAAAGAGAAGAAATTTTAGGGGTGAAGACAGATAAAGGAACAAGTTTGTATGAATGGAAGGGAACAAGAGTAAATCAAAAGTAAAGAGGGGTTAGAGAATGAGGAGTGGAATCCACTGTAGAGGAAGTAATTACATTTTTTCTCAGCCTCGGTGAAAGGCACTGTCTGAGCAGCCTGGGCACCGCTTTTTATGCCTGCAAATCACTGAAATTGCAGCTTAAATAGTTGACAGAGTGTGTCGGTGAAGGCTGTTACACAAACCAACAGAGAGTGTGTGTGTTTCTTTTTTTTTTTCTCTCTCTCCTGCAGAGCAGATGTGAAATATCTCTCTGGTCACTTGCTATCCTGCATGAAACCTGCAACAGATTTACTCTGTCACGAGACGTGAGCGCGGCTGTGTGGGCATCTGCGTGGGAACTCAACCCGCAGATGGTTAACAATTTGTCTGGCGGTCTGACAAAACAAGGTGTCCCTTTGTTCTAGTGCTTACTGTGACATTCGTGTCGCATATGTGTGCAGAATGTGTCAGTAATGTTTGCATGACTGACATGTCCTCTTCCTGTCAACCAGCCATTTCTTATTTTCTGTCCTTCTTTGTCTCGTCTTCTTCTTTTCTTCTCCTTTCGGGTTGTCCATTTTTCAGGGGTTGCCGCAGCGAGTCAACAATTTCCATCTCCACCTGTCCTCTGTATCCTCAGCTCTAACTCCAACCACCTCCATGTCCTCCCTCGCTGCATCCATCAATCTCCTCTTTGTCTCCAACCTGGTAGCTCCATCTCTAGGATCATTCTTTCACCACTATAATCACTAGTCCCTCCTCTGAACATGTCCAAACCATCTCAATCTGTCTTCTCTAGCTTTTTCTCCAAACCTTCTTGTCTCTGTTGTCCCTCTAATCACCTTATTCCTGATCCTGTCCATCCTTGTCTCTCCTAAAGAGAACCTCAGCATCTTTAACTCTTCCACCTCCAGCTCTGCCTCCTGTCTTCTACCTATTCCTAGTGTCTCAAATCCATCCGTCATGTCTTGTCTTCTGCATCTGTCGTTTCTTGCGATGACAGCAGAACACTCTATTTGTATCATTACATATTTATTACATAATATGTGCCGCTGATTCAAAGTTGCTGTTTTTGCAGATATGGTTTGATTTATGGAGTTAGGACGGAGCAGACAGACCCATGACTCTGCTCTTTACAATAAATGTCTCAGATGTAAACCAACCTCCCTTAATGACAGTTGTCAGTGGATCGATGCGGTGCAGAAATGCGGCGCACAACCACAGACAGAGCTGGCTAGAGTTTCCTATTACTGCTCGGCCAGCAACACATTCACTCATTGTATCAAGTGCTTGTCCTACATCTGCTGGGAAAAAGAAAAGCCATCAGCGTTTTAGTCTTGTTGGTGAAAACAAGACCGAAAGGGTTTTATGAATAATAACTCCTAAGTTTTTTTATTAATATTATATTTATTAATGCAAATGAAGGCAGAGAGATGGAGCTACCAGGTAGGAGACAAAGAGGAGATTGATGGATGCAGGACATGGAGGTAGTTGGAGACAGAGTATAAGATACAGAGGACAGGGGGAGATGGATTTGCCGTGGTGACCCCTAAATAAGGGACAAGTGGAAAAGAGTGGAAAAGGAGAAGAAGAATGTCTCTCAAGGCTGAAATCAACCCGCACTCATCTAGTCTCTGAATGTGTTATAATTTTTTCAAATAAACTGCATGCATAATTGATCTGTGATAGAAGACATTCAGCTAAGGTGAAGAGAAAGGTTTACAGGAGAGTTGCGAGACCAGATATGATGGATGAATTAGAGACACTAGGAATAGGTAGAAGACAAGAGGCAGAGCTGGAGGTGGAGGAGTTAAAGATGCTGAGGTTCTCTTTAGGAGAGACAAGGATGGACAGGTGATTAGAGGGACAACACATACAGGAAGGTTTGGAGAAAAAGCTAGAGAAGACAGATTGAGGTGGTTTGGACATGTTCAGAGGAGGGACAGTGGATACATTGGTAGAAGAATGATCCTAGAGATGGAGCTACCAGGTAGGAGACAAAGAGGAGATTGATGGGAGGGATGACATGGGGGTTAGAGTTGAGGATACAGAGGACAGGGTGAGATGGCAATTGTTGACTGGATGTGGCAACCCCTGAAAAAAGGGACAAGCCACAAGGAAAAGGAAAAGAAACTCCATGCACAATCCATTCCTCCATTTGTGTCGACATACGCCGTCCCTTTGTGCCATCACCAGACTTTTATTATAGCAAACCATCTTTGACTCATTTAGTTGTGCTGATTTACGTTAGCCATAACTTATGGCTAATGTCTTTATCTTGTCCTCGCCGCCCTATCTTCGCACATTGGCATGGACACGCCCAGATGCACTAAGAGGCCGACAACCTTCCGCACCTCACCAGGCATAAATAAGACAGTGGACAGTAAAAGGGCCACTTAGCCAAGATAGTGGCTTGCATACCAGGCGGAGAAGAAGAGCGTGAGGAGGTATTTCACTGGAGGGTTGTCTTTCACCTGACAGAGATTTTAATCATAGTTGCAGGAGCTCATAAACCGCAGGAGCTAGGCCTCATTGTTAACCTCCAATTGCTTCCAGGGCTGTAAATATGGCTGCCCTGCATTGTTCTGGCCTTGCTTAAAGTTTATGGGTGGTGAGACGAAGCTGGCAGTGGCAGTGGCAGACTTCCCTGAGAGAGACGAAGAGCGGGAGGGAGGAGGAGACTCGTAAATAAACACCTGGCCTATCAGCAACGTGACTCATGATGATGACGACGATGGTGAAGAAGGGCTGTGTTTACTACATAGAGTATAGTCTCCATTTAATCCGTTCATGTCCTGCTTTGGTATTTATCCTGATCGTGATCTACTGCAGTATCTCCCATTGCATTTGTTTCGTTTTTTTGGACGTCCGATGTAAACAAAGTCTCCGGCATCTCCGTGTGATAAACCCAGGTGGTGAGTCAGTGTTGACAAGACTTCTCTGCAGCCAGCTGATTGGATCTGCACACAGCTGAGTGGAAATGAACCTCTCATGAGGCATTTCATACATCAGTGAGAGAGTCCTGCACTGAGATGTCACTGCTCCAGTTTGGTGTTTTCTGTTTCCCAATGTTTTTCCATAGACAGTAAGCACCTAATGACTGTGCTCCATCAAATCAATACTGTTTAGTCCCAAGTCACACCCAGTGAGGACATGATGAAATCTGTGAAAATAATTAATAAAATTAAATATTTTACAAAGAAAAGGGAGAGAGTGCAGAGGCTAGTCTGGAGTAAACAACCATGGGCAACACAGATGTGTCAACAAGATGGTGATAGTTAGCGATAGCGAGGAAAGGAAACTCCTTGTCATTGTGACACACAACGAAATGTCACCACTGTATTCAACCCATCACCAAATTGAACAGTGGGCAGCTTTGAGCGCCTAGGGAGCAGTGACTGGGGATGGTGCCATGCTCAGTGGAACTCAGTGATAATCTGGGAGTTGGTGGCTTAGAACCTGGAACCCTCCAGACCCCAGTCTGATTCCTTAACCACTAGGCCACCACTGCCCCAGTTGGAATCAACATCAAGAAATTAGCCTGTGGGATCTGACCGAAGCCCAAATGCTCAACAATGGTGTTTTGGGTCATCGTTCCGTTTCGTTAGTAATGGTACAACTAAATGGATCCATCCATCCATCCATCTTCATCCGCTTATCCGGAGCCGGGTCGCAAGGGCTACATTCGGAGGAGGAATACCCAGACTTCCTTCTCCCTAGACACTTCCTCCAGCTCATCTGGGAGGATCCCAATCGTTCCCAGGCCAGCCGGGCAACATAGTCGCTCCAGCGTGTCCTAGGTCTTCCTCTGGGTCTCCTCCCAGTGGGACATGACCCAAACACCTCCCGTGGGAGGCACCCAGGGGGCATCCGCTGTAGATGCCCAAGCCACCTCAACTGACTCCTTATGATGTGGAGAAGCAATGGCTCTACTCCGAGCTCCTCCCGGGTTGACAGAGCTCCTCACCTTATCTCCAGGGAGCCCTGCCACCCTGCGAAGAAAGCTCATTTCCGCCGCTTATATCTGGGATCGTGTTCTTTCAGTCATGACCCAAAGTTCATGACCATAGGTGAGAGAACGTAGATTGACCGGATCCAACTTCACAGTTTTACATTTATTTCAAAGAACTGTAACCTACACTTTACCATCAGATGTCGGAGCGCCTCAGATCATTTGCGATCAAGGCTAAAGCTAAAAAGCAAAATGTTAAACTACAATAAAATTCTGCGAAATTTTTTGTACATGTTATGTAAACTCTGCATGGAAATTTCACAACATTACACTTTGGACTCTAAAAATTCATGTCAAAATACAAAGACAAGTCTTACTGACTATTTTGACGATTATCAATCAAAAATCATTTAACTGTTCTCGAATATTTTGTGCTTTTCCAATTTAATACGTAGTTAATGAGCTGCTAATAAAGATCATTCTCCTTTGTACGTCACTCCAGACTTCTGGTTGTAGCCGTAAGCTTTAACTTTCCCAGCAGTGAACTCCTCGCTGTCATTTCTCCAGCTCCGGGGCCGTTGACAGCTCTGTTATAGGAACATTTCAGGTTTTAGTCCCAAATTGTTTTTCCTATGGGTGCTTCATTGCTTTGCCTCCTAGGCATTTGTCAGCCAAGTGCTAGTGACAGATGCTGGAGATCTGAGCTGTTTCTGCAGTAAATTCACAAACACAGCTCCAGCACAGAGGTCAGTGCTGTCTTTGCACTGCTGTCCGTTTGACCACATGCCAACAGAATGGAGACTCGTTCACTTCAGGCCAAAAGCTCAGCATGTTCACAAAGTGCTGTGCAAAAAAAAAAAAAAAATCCTTAAATGTGCAGACATAAATATAAAAAAAGGGAGAACTTGGAATCACCTGCACAGTTCGAACAATGACAGGAGAGGACTTTTACAGGTATTAAGGTAAATGGAGAACATGTCTTTATGTCCTCATCTACTGTGCAAAGAGAAGCTTGGTGAAAATGAAACTCTGCTTCTGTGAAAGTTTTTAACTCTGAAAACCAACTAGTACAACAAGTATTTTATACTTTTCGAAGGTGCACAAAAGAAGTATGTTGGAGGTTGTTGGTAGTGGTTTAGGTCTTGGGCCAATTGCCGTGATTTGAAACAGGATTTGATTTTCACGCAATAGATCATAAGGTACACGTCCACACTTCCCCCTTTAACGTTCTCATGGTGTCCTCTACTACATCCGCCTTACAACAACAAGCATACAAGTGTGTGTATTTAAAAAATAGAGCGGGAGCAAAACAATGCCCACACTTCACCCTTTAACGTTCTCATGGTGTCCTCTACTACAGGGATTCTGAACCTTTGGGTCCCGGCCCAAAGTTGGGCCGCAAGCGCCCGCTAGAGGGCCGTGAAAATTTTTCAGTTTTGCACCAATGGGCCGCAAGACCGGTTAGCTTGTTAGCTTTACTGAGATACCAAAATATTTTATAATCTAAAATCAAATTGTTTTGGTAGCACGCACAAAATCAGATGCAGCTACACACTACAGTACTTTTATATTGTAATAATCATTATTTTCACGTGATTAAAATGCATTGTAATAAAATGTTCATGTTGTGACGTATGACACTTTTGCAAACCGGAACTAATATGTCATTATTGATTAAAATTTACTCATGTTTCAGCTTGTTAAATAAAAATTCCCTCACAGTTATCAAGTTATTACTAAATACAAATGCGTGAGAACAATTAAATTTAAACTGTGATTATTAAGGGCCCCGAGTCACTCGACACTGAAAATATTGGGCCTCAGTGCCAAAAAGGTTAAGAATCCCTGCTCTACTACGTCCACCTCACAACGCACACACGCATTCAATTTTAAATAGAGCAAAACAACGCCCACACTTCACCCTTTAACGTTCTCATGGTGTCCTCTACTACATACATTTTGAAGAATATCTAAGACTTTTATGTGCGCCTTACAGTCATGAAAATACGTTATATATCTTTACTTTTTGACGTTCGGTGCAGCTTTTGGCCAATATGGACATTCAAGTCATAGTGTCCATTCCCTCTTTGACCATTTTCTCTCATGATCCACAAAGTCTTGGTTCTGGTTTGAGGGTTTGAAGTTAGGGTTAGTAATCTTCTTTTTAGCTTTTAGTGAAATTTTACCAACATCCTTGAGATTCAGGGAGTGTTTGGACCACAACAGTTTTGTTTGTTTTGGAGTTTGCTCTGTAAGATCTTAGAAACAGATGCTCTTTGTAAAAAAAATAAAGTAAATACACGCCACTGGAAGGAACAGCCGTAGTATTGACAGCTGGTTATCGTTCAACTGGGGCTCAAATCCAGGGATTTTTACAGCACTTCCTATCAAATATATATATATCACCACACACATCTGCCGTTTCTCATGGCCTCGGCCTAAACTCAGCCTACTGATGAATTTCTGGTCATAACACCAGAAAACATCCGTCATCGCTCTTCAATCCTGTGGGGAATTTCCAGCTTAATGCCAACAAGATTAAGGACATGACTGAGTAAAGTCCCAGGTGTAATAGACATCTCTACCACATTATCCAATAGTCCTCTTCCTAGTCAGATCCTGCCATTCATATGTAGTGACAGTTAATAGCTGCATCTGGTGCTACCATGGAGACTCCAACTATAAAAGATAAATGCATGATTTCCATTATCCTATAAAACCTTTTTGAAGATAATATTTGCTATATCTTTGTTACAGGATGCAAACAAATGTTTTTGATATTCCCTTTACCAAAAATGTTGAATGAACCCTGGGTCTGAGGTCCAAATCTGGCCCGCCACTTAGTTTTTAAATGGACCACCCTAGCTTCTTGTGCACATTGTTGACTTAAAATAAAATTCTTTAAATAGGGCAAATTGCAAATATTCATTAGGGGGTGATATTGATGACATGGTGAAATTAATGAGTTTAGTTTTGTGATGTATTGGCCTTTTATTCTGGTCATCCAAACCACCAGGGGGAGCACTACAAAACAATTTGTTATATGTTATATACCTGTATGGCTTATATAACAAACCTGGGCAAACTAAGGCCCGGGGGCCGAATGCGGCCATTTGGTGTTATAATCCAGACTTGTCCAAATCATAATTTATTTTAATTTATATTATCGTTATCTTTCTACCTTCTCCCTGCAAAGCCATCATTTCCCCAATGGATGGTCTCAAAGAGGCTTAAAGCATTTTGCCTTCATTATTTTTCTCATCATGTATCGTACAGTCATTGAAAAAAAATATTAGACCACTCTGCTGTTTTCTTCAATTCCTTGTTCATCTTAATGCCTTGTTCCACTAAAGGTTTATCACCTGGGGGAAACAATGAACACAAAACCATTTAATGACTAAAAGCACTGTATTTGTCAGAACAATGTTATTGCTAGTGATGTAGGAACGGAAGTGATTTTAGTCACTGTCAATAAAACCATGCAAAATGGCCAGAAATCAGCTCTGAAATTAAACTGAAGTTATTTTCCCAGATTAATGTAGATTAAGAGGAAGCAGACTTTTAAATGGACAAGAAATTAAAGAAAGAGTGGTCTAAACATTTTTTTCATGACTTTTTTAGTTCACGCGAATACTAAATCTTTCTGATCCTGACCTGGCCCGTGACTCAAATTTTAGTACCACCTGTGGCCCGCGAGTCAAAGTTATAGCACAGGCCTGGTCTAAGAGGAAATTCCATATTTGGTCTTCTCCTCTATGCCAGTCCTTTTGGGGTCTTGACTCTGATGGCTGATCTTATAGAACGCTGTTCCACAGTCAGCATTAAATTGAATTTTTCCAAACCTTTTTAATTTCATTCCTTTACGATCGGTGCAGCATTTGATATAATTCCTTTATGGAAGAATAGGAATCACGTAATGACATTCCCTTCAGTTTCATTTCAGGCAATTCACTGAAACTCCCGCTGCTCTCGCTCTGGTTTTTCAACCTGCTGGCCTGGCTCCCAGACCAGATTCAGACTGTGTGTTGCTCCACCCAGTTATGCTGACCTGGATGCCTCGAGCTGTTGCCACGGGCGTGGGCAGTCAGCGAGTTTACGGCCACAAATATTAGCCGTTAAAGTCAAAATTAAATCTTCCCCCGAGGTAATGAATTCAAACAAATTCACTTGGACATTCTGGCGTCAGGCTTGATTTGTTAGAGTGAATGAATCTCAGGACATTTATGAGCTGTGCCGACTGAACTAATTACAGTGATTTAGACTCATTTGTGTTTGTTTATGATATTTCTCAAATTAAAACCTAAACGATGTGGAAAATAAGATTTCTGCTTTTGGCTCCTTGTGATTGAATTTTCTCAGTGAAATGTTTTTCCACGTCGTGGTTTCAGTGATTTTCCTCACAATGGTTTTAGTCTTTCTGTTGACAATGCATGGTTGTGTTTTGTTGTTTACTGTCTTGTTTGCTTAATTTTGGAAATGAATTTCACAATGACATCCTGTTTTTTTTTTTTGTTTTTTTTTTCAATCTGGCCATGCTCTGTAGGATGATGGTTTATAATGGACTGGATTTTATGTAGTGGTCTCTGTTATGAGGGCCACTCAAAGCACTTTGCAGCACAAGTCTAAATATAGCTGTCCTCTCCATCACTCTAACTGGAGGTGCCATTAGTAAACTTGCCTTATGGTTGTTTTTCCTTGGGATGCATCTACTTTTTTGTTCCGTTCACTGCTGCTGAAATACTTGTGCTTGTGTGGGTTATTTATTTAGCATGACATGAATTATGTTGACAAACTAGCATCGTATATTCTATCACCTAACACTGGATTTTAACTTCACACCGGCGTAGATCACAGTCCTGGAATTAATAAATTAACAATTTCTTCAGTTTCACTTTTTTAGTGTCAGTTCCTAAAAAGACCCACAACACACAAAACTATGGATGAGTTTTAAAATAATTAAAATTGGGTTCTGGCAAGTGATTTATAGAAAATTATTTAAGTGCTGATCGGAGGTGTCCACTCCTTTTTTTTTGGATTGGCTACTATTCAAATGACCAGGCTAGCGATCTACCGACATTGAAAACATTAAATCAATTTATTTAACTTTATCTGCCCAGTCACAGAGGCAGGTGGCGCCACCCAAATCACACTGCTCCATACTGTCAGCCTTCTTGTGGGTGGTGAGCCCACTTGATGTTATTCGGGTAGGTTTGATGCTATACCCAGAGCACCTCAGCGGCAACCTGGCACCTGGATTCGAACCTGGAGCCTTTGGACCCAAGGCTGCGTCTTTAAGCGCTGGGCCACCACTGCCAATAACATTAAATATATATTTATTTGTATAAACTGAACAGTCTGAATAAAAAACCATCCAGCTACTTTTTAGAATGTTTTCAAATCCAACAGCTGCCTGGTAACCACTGAGCATGGCACCATCCCACCTCACTGTACCCCCCGTACTCAAAGCTGGCCACTGTTCACTTTGGTGATGGGTAAAGTGCAGAGATGTGCATTTTTCATGTGTTTTCAGTTATGGGTATCACAATACACACAATGACAATGTAAGGACCTCCTTGTCCTTTACCAGGTTGCGCGGGCAGCAGTCTCCATGACTGCCACCCAAATCACACTGCACCATACCCTTCCGCAGGTGGAGAGACGGCTGGAAACCACAAGGCTGATTAAAGACATTTAGTTAATGACTCAGTTCAACCAGTTAGTGATCTGCTGGTAGGCATGTATTTTTTACTGTTTCTTACAGCCCTGCAGAGGGGGCTATGCAGCAGATAAAATGCCCTGATCTAGAGTGTTTCAGTGTAATCTTATCATCCTTAATATTTGTTTATATGTTTTGCAAGATCAAATAACACTGTTGCCCCTGAAAACTATTCTTCACTTTCACATGAAAATCTGCTAAACCAGTTGATTTTCACTATTTTATTTCAGCTAAAAGACATAACATTACATTATTATGTCTTTTCGAAACTTAAAACACCAAGCATAAAACTTTATGGCTCTACATTTATTTTCACAGCTCAAATATTGAAAAAAAAATTGCACTGGGGTTAGAGCTTCATTACTTACAAAAGTCTGACAACTTTATGTTCTTTTTTTTAGTTGAAATGGCAGCTTTGCATCATTTAAGTCGCATTACTACTGGTTTGGAGGGCTTATGTTTTCAAGCTGACTTAATCTTAAATATGGCAGATGCAAGAAGTGCTCTGGCAAATGATTTTCGACATAAATCAGCATTAATCCAATCCTGTGCAACAAGCGCTTGGTACCCTGAGGCTTGTAGAGCTGCATCATGGGTAGGTGGATGGATGTGGTTTGCGTTTTAGACGTGTTGCTCTGTTTATATCAAAAAGAAAGGGTGTTTTAGTTTGCTTCGCCAAGGGGACATTTTCCTTCTTTAATAAGTTTTCACCGTTTGTCAGTGTTCTCCAGCTGCAGCTTTTATGTTTCCGTATAGATGCCAGATTTAAGTATCTTCTTTGTGCCCTTTAGTCTGTCTGCACATTTTTTTTCCAGTTTTATAGTGGCCTGAAAATATTATTCTGAACATGAAAATGTGTGAGGGGTTTAACTTGTACTGGGCACGGGCTCATTAGTTCTGTTCAAATCTCACTTGAGCCTAAGGAAGTTCTAAAATAAAACCCTGATTCTCAAACTTTTATTTCCCCCCGTGGCAATGAATTTCTACAGTACACAGTCCAGCACATTTGATACCAAACGTTTATGTAGTTTTTCATTGTGATGTATTTTGTCTCTCCTCATACTTGTGTCCCATCCTACATCTATCCGACTTTCAGATGAAGTAGCTTTCAATACTTTACTGTACTATGTCCTGCAGTAAATCCGCCCTTTGGCTTTGCTCCCCATTGATTTCCATTGTCCCCATGATGTCCGGGCAGAGGCCAGACACTTGGAGCCTACAGATTGATCTCCTCAGGACAAATGTGGTGGAGCACACCTGTTTCAAGGTCCCCTCTCTATCACCATTTGTCCTCAGGAGAAACTTTTGTGAGGAACATATCATTATCTACAAGTTCAGTGAAACCGTATTAAGATGCAGCTACGTCTAAGACAATGCAGCCTCAGAGACTGACACGGACGACATCTGCTGAATGATTATCAGTGGAAGGCCAGTTGAATTTAATCTTATAAGATTTTTCTGAGCTTCACAGTATTTCACACAGACAACAAACTGATCTTTGAAAATAGAGTGTCAACAGAATACCTTATATAAGCTGATAAAGGTTCTGCGGAAGTAAATCCTGCTTATTTCTACTGGTGGTGATAGATTTTCTTTCCTGCCATGTAGTTTTTTGTTAAAACACGTATGCTGTACATTTTGCTAGTGATTGCCATTTTTTTAAAAAACATCCAATATCCTCATATAAATAAAAAAAAATAAAATGTACCGTATTTTCACGACTATAAGGCGCAAATAAAAGTCTTGGATTTTCACGCCCTATAGTGCAGTGAGCCCCGTGTGTGTGTGTTGTTGTAAGGTGGACGTAGTAGAGGACACCATGAGAACGTTAAAGGGGGAAGTGTGGGTGTGGGTTGTATATAAAACCCACACCCTATAATCAGGTGTGCCTTATGTGCAAGTTAAATATAGTAATGGCTCACACGACGAGACTGTGCCTTATAGTACTGTGCGCCTTATGGACGTGAAAATACGGTAATAGTACATAAGCTCGCTGTATTGATCCGCCGTGGTGAAGAAGGAGCTAAGCCATAAGGCGAAGCTCCCAATTTACTGGTCAATTTATGTTCCTACTCTCACCTATGGTCATGAACTTTGGGTCATGACCGAAAGAATGCGATCCCGAAATCAAGCGGCGGAAATGAGCTTTCTTCGCAGGGTGGCAAGGCGTTCCCTTAGAGATAAGGTAAGGAGCTCTGTCACCCGGGAGAAGCTCGGAGTAGAGCCATTGCTTCTCCACATCGAAAGGAGTCAGTTGAGGTGGCTTGGGCATCTACATCGGATGCCCCCTGGACGCCTCCCACGGGAGGTGTTTGGGTCATGTCCCACTGGGGGGAGACCCAGAGGAAGACCTAGGACGGGCTGGAGCGACTATATTGCCCGGCTGGCCTGGGAACGCCTTGGGATCCTCCCAGATGAGCTGGAGGAAGTGTCTAGGGAGAAAGGAGTTTGGGTATCCCTCCTCAGAATGTGGCCCCTGCGACCCGGCTTCAGATAAGAGGATGAAGATGGAAAAAAAAAATATATAATGTCATAAGAGGGTTGTGTATATACTTCACTGTCCTATTGTAAAACATGATCCTGTTTAGTTGAACACAACACTAACGCTCTTGCAGGAATCAAAGAAAACAGAACTTCTGAATGTTATTACTAGAGATTGTAAGAGATTTGCAACAATCACCTTGTGGAAGAGTATTTATTTTTGCCACTGATTGGCTCCTTGAACTTTAATAAAATAAATTAAATTTGTCATAACCAACCCAAAAGATGAAATATGGGTTCATGTGAATACACGAGGTGAATCAAGTCTATTTTCTCTCTGTGTAAGATGAGCTCAGGCTACTACTGTAAATATTCATTCATCTTCATCTGCCTTTCTGTTGACGGGTCGCAGGGGCAGGTGGCGCCACCACTGGAAATTATGTGGTTCCAGACAGTGCTATATTCAGAGCACCTTAGTGGCAACCTGTGAGCTGGTGGATTAGAACCTGGAGTCTTTGGACCCGTGTCCACTTCCTTAACTGCTAGGCCACCACTGCATTAACTGTGTTTATTTCTCCTTATGAAGCCTCGCAGAAATCAGAGCAAGAATCCACAATTTAGTCCCTAATTCCTTATTACAGGAGTATTATAGAGTTTCATACAGCAGCTGGTACAGTATATACAGTAGCTCTCCCTCTTCTGGTTCTTGGCATAGAGGTGTTTTCTGTAAATGTAGTTGTTATTGGTGCCAAGTGATTAGTAATCTGGTCTTTTGGAGGACAATTTTTTTTCTTTGCATTTTCACCCACTCTATTTTTTTTCTAAAACCATTTGCAAACATTGCATTTTTGAAAATCCCAACTTAGCTTCAGTGGGTGGTCACAGTGTCATTTCACCCACACTTTTGGGTATGGTGTTCTTATATCTCAAACAAATAAAAAGATTATGTTTATTTATTTAACACATGGTGGCAGACTGGGTAGCACTGTTGCCCGTAAGGCAAAAAGACCACCAGTCGAGCCCCAACTGTTTGTCTTTTTGCCTGTTTCCCAAATAACATTGTACATAATTAAGATTAACTGGACATCAATATATGTCTGGTCATAAATCTGTACATTGAACTAAGAACTAAGATAAATGACAAGCATGAATATCACTGCATAGCATGAAGGCTGAAGTGTGAGTGGTTAAGGAAGCGGACTTGGGTCCACAAGGCCCCTGGTTCGAATTCCCCTACCACCAAGTTACCACCGAGGTCCACTGAGCATGGTGCCGTCCCCACTCACTGCTCCCTGGGCACTCACAGCTGCCCACTGTTCACTTTGGTGATGGGTTAAATACAGAGGTCACATTACATTGTGTGCAGTGGTGTGAATCACAATGTAACAGTGACAAGGAGTTTAGTTTCCTCCCTCAATGCCATCTACAGGGAGAATGTGGACATTGCAATGATAATTACAGTTAAAGCCTTCATATTAACTTGAATATCACAGATATTTATGCATTTTTCCATCTCCCCTGTCCTCTGTAACTTCTACTCCAACTCCAACTACCTCCATGTCCTCCCTCACTGCATCCATCAACCTCCTCTTTGTCTCCTACCTGGTAGCTCCATCTCTAGGATCATTCTTCTACCATTGTATCCACTGTCCCTCCTTTGAAACATTACAAAATAGCATAGAATAAATGGGAATATTATTTTAGCCTTCTTGTTGCCATCAAACAAAAAAGCAAAAAGAAGTATAATCACAATACAAACCTATACACAAAGCCAAACGGGCCGCATTCGGCCCCCGAGCCTTAGTTTGGCCATGCCTGATATATGTTGTTTTTTCAAAAACCTCAGCGCGCAACTGGAAAGTTTCCTATTCATGTGCATCTCAGATTAGTTTTTGATCTGTGATCAGCCCTTGCTGCTTTACATCACTACTACTGCAAATTGTCAGCTTGCAAATGCATCCTTCCAGAAAATCCTCTTTTTTTTTTGCTGACTAGATTCCATTTTGTCTTGTCATTTCTTCACATTTATGTTGGCACTGATGCGCAAAAGTCTTTAGTGAGCTCAAAGTTTCATCCTACAGGTAATCTCCTAATGTGAAACTGCAAAGTTTTGATCTCTAGTCAAAAGGAGAACTGGATTATAGACTAAAAGGCACAGATGAAGTAAATAAGGTCATTATTCTTCATTTCTCCACACAGTCTATTAATCCACAGCAGCAGACAGAGTTCTATTGCAGCCCCCTGGTTGGCTCTGTTGCTGTCGTCAGGATATCAGTTTGTCCTGGATTTATTCGGTCATTAAACATCTCACTGACTTGATTTCCTCACTGGAGCCGGTAGAACTTTTCAGGTGTATTGACACGCCGAGTCGATACCGCCGGCTGTGAGACATGCATGGGTGCAGAGGGGCCGTGTCGGTTCCTTGTGGAGGATAACGATTTTTATCAGCTTTTTCAATTTCTGCCTGACCAGACGTTAGCAGCGGCATGTCGGGCGCAGTCAGTGAATCAATACTGTGGTGTGAGTTAACTGTGTATGAGACAAAGGCGTCGTTCACTCAAATTACAAAAGACAAAAAAGAAGCACACTTAGGCGTAAGGATTAAAGTGTATTTCACTGTCCACCGTTATCAGACAGTTGTCAAAACCAACTCCGGGGGATGATCACGTTATCTGTCTATTTTCGTTTTTCTGGTCTCATGTGCAGTAAATAAAGTCTGGAGAAATGTCTTCTCCCATCCCTGTGGTTGTAGATCAAATTCTCTGCTCTGAATAATTGCGTGTATAATTACTACAATATGGCCTTGGAGCCTCGTATCAAGTATTTCATCTGTCCAAATTAATTACTGCTGTATTGATTTCTCTTCACATACCTGCATTTAACCCAACTTTATTCATAAAAGAGACCAAAAACTGAGGTTGGAGCATATTTACTGTACGCGTGAATGGCCAGTGTGAAGGATAGATCACGGGAATCCATTTCAAGGAAAGCAAACGATGTAGTTTAACTGTACTTCTAAAGCGCTGCGTTTAAATGCACTTCTCGCAAACAAGCTGAGTGGCGACACAGCACTAAAACTGCATTCCAATGTAATTCTCTATATTTTCTCTCTGCATAACCTAATCTGTGAAATCACTGTGTGCAGCAAACCTCCACGTGCTCTATAAATGCCCAATTTTACAGCAAATGCCAGAAAATGAAAGTAAAAAAAAAGAAGAAAAACGATGACGGAAAGTACTTTGGATTCTGGTGTGAAGAAAGAAGACATTTTAAAATACATAAATAAGAAGTTATGATATGTTTGGATATATTTGTACTGCATCCTTGGCGAGAGCTGTTAAACACAGAAGAAAAAAAAAGGGAACATGGGAAATGACCTATTACACTATTCCCAGAGTCACACTGCTATTTGTAGATTGACTCGAAACGGAATGCAGATTTGATGGACACAGTCAATGTATGAGTCCATGCATAAGGACGTGGTACATTTTAAGGTCAAACTGTGTAATTAACTTTTGCGCACACTATTTTCGGTTCATGCCAGTAAACTGATATTATTTGTATACTGTTTGTACTTCACAAAAGTAGTAGTAGACAGACCTCTACTTTAATACCCCCTCTATTACTTTACTCCTACCCATTTAGGTCCTGCTATAAGAGTACAAATCTACCCCAAAGAAACTGGAGTGCATTCTAAATGGTAGTACATCTCTGGACTGTGAAAATGGGTTGTCAGCTGCTACACTGCACGGTAGCTGTAGGCTTTGTTTGTGCTGCAAAAAACAACACGTCTGGAATCACTTTTATTGCTATGCACTGTGTATATAACAGACTGCGAACCGCAGAGTTAATAACAGTGGAGGTGGTGTGGGGTGTGTGTTCTGGTTATTCAATGTTTCTGGTTCCAATGTCTATTTAACAATAAAGAGGGTCTTCAACATACATTAGATTTTTGCCTCACACACGTACTGCACATCAGTACCAGTATCACTCATCTTCAATCATCTTGTCTGCTTATCCATTACCAGATCATTAGGGCAGCAGTCTGACCCAGATTTAACTCCCCGGACAATTAGATAAGGGTTGACAATGTGAGAGGACACTGTACTGAACAAGACCCACATGAACCTTACAGTGGATGGTTGGTCAGGAAGGAGCCAACCAGCCTATGCAGGACCTGATCATGTCCAGAACGTGAACTCTGGAGTTCCACACCAAAGACTAAGATATTCCCTCTGACCTCAGGCATTGCTTGTAACGTCATAACACATCAACACTTGGGACCAGGGCTTTAAACTGGTTCAAGGAAAAGTTTTGACATTTTGCTTGAAAAAGAAACAAGAAATATAACTTTTTTTTTGCTCCATAATAGAAAAAGGTATAATAATAGTAACAGGTAATACCGATTTTAATTTATCTTTAAAAAATCCTGTGTAACCTCCAATCAAAGTCATTGTTCTCCTAGTCTAGTCTATGTTAGTCTACAATGACCTGATGAGGTTGACTGACGTTCACTGACTGAATGGAGAGAGTGGGTGGACCATCAGACTATATGAGGAGGACTGACTACCAACTACTGTCACATCTCAAAGACAACAATAAAACGTCAATATTGAAGACTGTCAATATGGAAAATGTTTCAGACTCAATGGTAGTCGAGTTAGACTACAG
>JAFBJS010000886.1:0-71486 GCA_016785265.1 Paraplagusia blochii
GGGCCCAACATGAATCACTCTCGGCAGTTCTGCAGGTGAGAGATTATTCACAAACATGTGCAAAAGTATGAGGAAAAAGAAAAATCCCCACAGTGACAAAATTTAGCAACGTCTAAAATGTTAAAATAACTCCTGTCAATTAGGAAGACAGACATAGATAGATATTGGGTAGGTAGGTGGGTTTATAGACAGGCAGACACACAGACAGACAGACAGATAGACAGATAGATAGATAGATAGGTAAGTAGGAAGGTGGGTGGGTAGGTAGGTAGGTGGGTTTATAGACAGGCAGACACACAGACAGGCAGGCATAAAGACAGACAGACAGACAGACAGATAGATAGATAGATAGGTAAGTAGGAAGGTGGGTGGGTAGGTAGGTAGATACTTAGGTAGGTTGGTAGGTGGGTTTATAGACAGGCAGGCAGACAGACAGACAGACAGACAGGCAGACAGATAGACAGGCAGACAGACAGACAAACACACTGACAGATAGATAGATAGATAGATAGATAGATAGATAGATAGATAGATAGATATATAGATAGATAGATAGATAGATAGATAGATAGGAAGGTGGGTGGGTAGGTAGGTAGATAGATACTTAAGTAGGTGGGTTTATAGACAGGCAGACACACAGACAGACAGAGAGACAGATAGATAGATAGTTAGTTAGGTGGGTTTTCAGACAGACAGATAGATAGATAGATAAATGGATGGGTAGGTAGGTAGATACTTAGGTAGGTGGTTTATAGACAGGCAGACACACAGACAGGCAGGCAAACAGACAGACAGACAGGCTGGTCCCAACATGAATCACTCTCTGCAGTTCTGCAGGTGAGAGATTCATTCGAAAAGTACAAGAAAAAAAACTCCACAGTGACAAATTTGGCAACGTCTTCAATATAAAAATAACTTCTGTCAATTAGGAAGCCTCCGCAAACGAACGAGGCCTCGGAAGCCCTTAGAAATTCTTGACTAATAATCTGTAATCCGTTGTGTTATTATAAGCGTAAACGGTAGCGCGGGGAAATATATTGGGGTCAGTTAATTAAAATTTGAAGAAGGAAAGAAAAAAAAAAAGTATTTGTGGGTTGAGGATGCTGCGATCTCGCTGTGGTTTGGTTGCAAAAAAAACTTTCCCTTGGTAGAAAAACAGGTTGTTAATTAAGCAGAAAGGATTTTATTTTATTTATTTCTCTTTTTTGCCTTTCATTAGCTTAGACTGATTAGCAACTGATTCTTTTTTGAGTGTCTGTGGAAAAGCATCACTCGTTTTAACATTTACTTTTCAATTACAGAATCCTGAGCACAGACATAAGGGATAACGCTAGCTCAATATTACTGCCCTGAAAATTCACTGTAAAAAAATAAATTATATTTGACCTACTTTGCAAATGATAAAAAAAGGAAAAATACATGTAAGATATAATGCTATATATATATATATGAGATGTGATGATGTATGAGCCAATCAGAGTGATTCTTTGTTCTCTAGGTTAGTAAGGCAAGCAGTGAAATTAGCTAACTACATTTTTTTGCTATATTTTAGGCTAGAAAATATATTTTGTTTGGAAAAAGATAGTTAAATATCACAAATTCATATTCTTTTTGCTATAATTTTACACTACAAATTATTTTTCATGAATAATATGATTAATATTGGAGAAAAAAATTACAATATAGCACTAAATTGTGATTTTCAATTAAGGTGCCGAGACAGCGCGAAGGCAAGAAGCAAAATATAAAATTGGGGTAAATTTTTTTCTAAAATGTTGCGGAATCAAGAGCACAAACATAACAGTTAGAGTAACGCACTGTAACGTCGCAGAGTAAAGTAAACGAGTGGCGCATGAACGAGGACACTGAGAGATACTCTGCTGTGTGAGCCAATCAGAGGGATTTGTTGTTACTTCAGCAAATAAAACTAAGATTATTTTGCTATATATTGAATTTATTCGACAAGAAACTTGTTTTTTCAACGCAATAAAAGACAAAATTATCGTAAAATGTTGCGATATATTGAGATCGCAATACAAAAAAAAGAACAGCAACCAGCACTTAGCAGTTCGATTTACCTAAATCCACAGACACAAATATCTACGCAACCTTAAAACACAATGTTAGGTGTGTTGGAACATCGTGTAAATATTTAAGCGAGCCTACGCCACCTCGGAGTAAACATTGCCGAATAATAAGCTCTGATTTTTTTTATTTCCGTGCAAAGACAGAGAGAAAGCAGGAAGCAAACAAAAGAAAAAGTCTGTATGTGTGAGATACATTTGGGAAGCAATTACCGCCGGTGATCTGGCGTGCAGAATGCATATCGTACATCAAGTTGTCACGGTTATTGATAAGCTGCAGCAGGCCACGCCAGGCAGCTGTTCTAGTACATTTAACTAAGTCTGACACTGAAGTAGGGGAGCTGGAGGGAAACAGCACACAATAAACAAACAAACAAACACAGCAGATGGAGAAAATGCCGTGAATGCCCCGCGTCCTTCCACGGACTCAAACCTGCGGTTCTGTTTTCTCTAAGTCTAGATCAGGTTAATCTTTTTTTTTCAATCCCTGCAGTATTTTATTTTTTTTTTTCCCACTGACTTTTCCCTGAGCCGTGTACCTTATGTAAATGCAGACAGCTCCAGATTCCCCATAGGAGCACGAAGCCCTAATCAGCTTAAAACCAAAGTTTTAATCCTGTCTGCAAACAAACTCCTGTTTCTGTTACCTATCGAATTAGCACGTTTGATGCAGATATTTGCTTCCCAGGTATTTTTTTCCTTCTTCTTCTTCCATCTTCTTCCCTCTGGACTGAACATTATATGTGTTTTCATTCTGTAATTTCCAGAGAAGCAACGTTGTGATGGATGTGATTCATCCTGCGGCTTATACCAACACGACACGTGCCTGTTTTTTTCTTTTCTTCTTCGCGTCATTGATTATCCCTCATCATTATTTGAGCCAAAATTGATGCATCCATAAGTTTAGCATAAAGAGCAGACGGGGCGGGGTGGAGAACCGCGGGTTGGGCCTCATTAAACTGTAACAGTCCACCGACAACCTGCTCAGACGCTCTCTAATTAACCTATTTTTCATGTTTCTATAACTCAGCCAGAGAACAAGATGTTGAAAAACAATTGAGTTTTAATGGGGGTCATGTTTGGATGATCTGTTTGGGCTACGGTGTTGCCAGGCAACCACCGGACACGGGAAACTTAGTGTTTAGGAGGAAGACGTCACAGCAAAACGCAAGAAGAGTTTTGAGGCCATGTAGAAAAAAAGTCGATTATTGTCTATCAGTCACTTGTCAAAGCAACGGACAACGGACGCCCCAATTCAGACCTGGTCAATCTGAGGCCCAAGGGCCAGATGAGGACTGTTTGTCATTTTAAGCGGGCCAGCCAAACTTCTGCAAATTATATGATTAATTTGAATTATACTGCTGTATTTTGCTTGCAATGCCCACATATTCCCAATAGGTAGCGTTGAGTGTTAGGCTACATGCAATTTAACCTGTATTGCATTGACTTTATGTCATGTCATTTATCTGTAATTATGTAACTGTGGCGCACAAGTCATATATACACATATATGTACGTACCTACGTAAGTTCATCTATGTAAGTGTACACATATAGACACAAATACACACATCGTTAGCATCATAGCATAATTGCCAAAGTCATATTTCAATGTTTTTGGAAAACAAGAAAAAATCTTTTTCGAAAAAACACATTGGGATTTTTTTATTGAAATGATAATAGTGGCCAAAAAAATGACCTAAGCAATTATGCTATGAGGCTAACGATAAATAAATACATACTGAAACATATATAGAAATATAAATACATATACATATAAACACATACATATACACACAAATATATACATACATACATATATACATAAACGCGCAAATACATATAAACATACAGATATATATACAGACACATTTATTTAGGGCATCACTGGTTACTGTCCATTTAATTAGTTAATGTAGGGCTGTTTACATCAGAGTGGACACAGTATTCAGCCTCGTCCGCCCAGACGTGATGGCCTCAGATCTGACCAAGAACCGTCTTAAAAACCAACATTTTTTTCCAATACAGCGCCGTGATCCTGGACGGAAAGATCTACGCCACAGGGGGCACCGTAAGCAGCGAGGGCCCAGTGCTGGGGAACATGGAGACGTTCGACCCCTGCACCAACACTTGGACACTCCTGCAGTCGCTGCCGTGCCCGCTCTTCAGACACGGCTGCGTCGTCATCAAAAAGTACATCCAGAGCGGCTGAACGCTGCCGGGGACACGCTCACCAAGTCCACACCAAACACCAGCTGGGCTGCGGTTGGAGGACGATTTTCAACAGCAGCCTGAGGCCAGTTGTAGTCAGTCCATCAGCCAGCGACCACTGGGCGCCAGCATCCTTCCATAACCATCGCCTGAACCAAGTCCCCTGAAAAGCCCTGTGCAGAATGTACCCATGTTTAACTACTCGACCATGTCAGGTAGCAAGGCCTAAGCTCCAGTACTGTATGTGTCATGGTGGTAGTTTATCTTTTCATTCACAACAGGCACAGGGAAACGATTAATCTGCAACCGCCTGGTTTGTGTGAAGGTTCTTTCTTCCATTTATTCTGTTCCTTTAAAAGTGCAGCTAGAGCTTTAGTCAACTAGTGAGTACAATTTTGGTGTTTTAACTTCCCGTGTCGCATAACTATACGAACAAGATAAAACGGTAATCTTCTGCACGGAACATTTTCATTAGCAGAACAGGAGAAAGAAAAATTCTTCATATCCACAGATGTCTCATCAGATGTTTAAAAAAACCACGCGGTTCCTTCAGATTAAAAGCACAATAATCAACTGTGACTCTAAAACTCGTATTTCATATCCCATGTTTTCCAACCCCATCTGTCTATTTGCATTTTCTTCAGCTTTTTTCTTTTTCCTGTCGTACCATGTTTTACGTTCAACCCCGCAGAGACGCTGGGTTGGTATTCTGTAAATACAGGAAGGAAATATGTATATTTTAAAAACCTGAAGGCAATTCTGTATAAATGTTTTTAGAGGAAAAAAAAAAACCAAATGATACTGTAGGTTGGACTCAAAGGTTTGTCTGTAAATCTGTACCCAAACAAATTGTTATTATTAAAACCTAACACGTAAATGAGAACAGTTACCATTTTGTTGCGTCTTTTTTTTTTCTTCTTTTTTTTTAACTTTTCTCATGGAAATCACTCTCCTTACAAAGGTAAGACTTTATTAGGTCTTCAACACCGAACAAGGTAAAACAACACTTTTGGGTTATAAAAATAAAAGGCAACAGTCGGTAGAAAAAAAAAATTGCTTTTCATTCACAGACTTTTTTTTTTTTTTTTTTTGTCGTTTTTTTTTGTCGTTTGTGAGTTTTGCGTTAGCGTTACAGTGAGAAAACACTATTTTTTTGATTTTTTTTTTTAACAATTTGCACCTTTATTCAAGTATATCACAGCAGTGAGTTAGAGAAATACAGTAAATGTTTCATTTCAAATTGAACTTACACTAAAGTAACACATTTCCAACAGAGTGAGTTAAATACAACCAAAAGAAAAGAGTTAGACCAAAGCTATGAAAAGTTCTCCTAAATGTACTGTGAACCCCCCTTGCCCAAAAAAAAAATAAAATAAAATCCAGGATAAATCAAACCTTTTCTCCTTCAGCATACTGAACTCAGGAGTTTCAACTACCAGACAAAAATTGGTTGTTAGTCCTTACTGGTTTTACTACTTTATCCTAGAAAGGAAGATCACAATGTATGACATTAAAAACTACCCATGGTACAATTCCCCGTACATTTTTAATCAATAAAATAATTCTCTGGGCAATAAGTGAAATCATCTTCAGAAAGCTTCAACCTGGTCTTGTGTATCTAATTTGGGCGTTCTACACAAAGACTACATTTAAAGATAGGTTTGCCCCAGTACGCCACCGTCCATAACAATTTTAACAACGTCCCTGCGCCCAGAAAAAAAAAAAAAAAGAAATAAATAGAAGACCATGAAAGGATGATGTTGTTGTGAACCTGAGAGACTTGTAAATCCTCAACCTTCCCTCAACATGCTCAGAAAATCCTGCTACACAAACGCTGCAAAAAAAAAGAAAACAGTAAAAACGCACAGAGCAAATTGAATGTTTTTTTTTTTTCCCCATTTCCTTAATTTCACACACGCAAAAAGACAACTTGCGAAACATAAGTTGAAGTCCAAGTTTAATAATAAATAACCCAAAAAAAAAAAACATGAGATGAAAAAAAATATTGCCGTGAATAAAAGGCAATATCGTCCCTCTGTGGCGAAGAAGAAACTGGGATGATAACAAGACGGAGGAGGCAGGTTGAAAACTCCCCCAACATTCAGTAGAAATTTTTTTTTTTACCTGAAATCATAGTATTAAGTGAACACCTCATGGAAAAAAAAAAAAAAACCCCTCTTTTCTTTTTTTTTTTTTTCCTCTGCAGTAGCCCGAGTGCCAACCTGTCGCGGCCCTTTTATATGGAGTCTGAGAAGAGGCTGAGGTGAAGCTGGAGTAGGAGTTCGGAAAGAGGGGCTGGGTGAGGAAGAGCTAGATATGAAAAGTCGCAAAGAGACGTTGGGTGAAAATCCTAAAATGTAATAGAACAGGTTCTACTGTGATGGGAAATCCAGCTTCTCTGGTCTGAATTCCAAGACTATGGAAATTAATGCAATTTTTATCAGCAAAAGCACACACACACACACAAAAAAAAAAAAAATAATGCTTTGTACACTTAGTGATGGGCACTGCCTAGAATGACCTTTTTTCATTTGGACTTGCAATCCACGCAAAACATTAATGCAATCATTAGGAAAATTAAATAAAAAGAAAAATACATAAAATGTAAAAAAAAAAAAAAAAAAAAAAAAGTTGGCACAAAAAAATTGAAAAAAAAAACAAAACATAAATTGCAACTTGTTTTCCTTGTACTGTATTGTTGCTTCTTCGTTAGTTAGTTATGTTTTTTATATAACATGACATTGGCTGAGAAAAGAAAAAAAAAATTGTTTGCCCTCACATGAAGAAAACAAAAACAAAAAGTAAGTAATTGAGTCCCTCAAGTCTTTAACGGCCTACAGTTATTTGCGTTGGCCTTGGTTGACATTAAAACTAAAATAGAGATATATAACCTAGATATGTGGTTAATGGACCTAATGGCATTCAGATATATATAAACCCATCTTTTTTTTTTCTTTTAAGGTCTTTCCAACCTCAGTGGTAAACACCCAGCCTCGTTTAAGGATTATCCACTGTCATGATTAGTTAAGTAAAAAAAAAATCCTGCCCAATTTTTTTTTTTTTTTTTTAGGAGATTTACACAAGGCACAGACTAGGCAGTGCAAAACTACAGACGCCTTCTAATTCTCTACTGCTCTCAGCTGCTGGACCGGACTGAGAAAACTGTTAGGTACAAGGTGAGGGAGGGAGAACATTCATGGTGAGATGTTGGTGCTGCCGGGTGAAACAAAAAAAGTGAAGTTGCTGAAGGACTGGAGAGGAGCTGTGAGTAAATGTGTCGAGTTAGGCGGGTCTTATTTTTTTTTCCACAGCTGATCTACGGGCCGCGCTCGTTCAACAGCGGTGCTGAGCGAACACCTGGAGGGGGCTAACGGCTCTCCACACCTGACGGCCGCTGTAATGAAGAGGACAGAATCTCATCTAACTCCGCTGTGCCGACCTCAGCAGGTTTGCGTTTGCACTCAAAGTTCTTTTGTAAAAACTCCAGTTCTGGGTGAGTGTTCCTAAAGATGGCTCAGATACCAAAACTAATCAAGAAGCTATAATACCGGGGGAAAAAAAAACAAAAAAACAAAAAAAAAGAGGCAGGGGTGGGCGGCGCAGGAGATGACAAGGTGATAAGTGGCCTGTGACGAAGCCCTCTTGCACTCGAGGGAGGGAGAAGAACTCCACGACTTAGTTTAGTGAATTCAGAACCTTTTCTGACCCCTTCTGGCGGCGACGGCACTTTGCATTCACCGCCTGCTGGTGATGATCCGAATGCATCGGCACGCACTTGTGAGGAGCGCTTGTTTCTGTAGAAAGACGTACATGCATACCGAGTTGTGTCCTTAAAAAAAAAAACCCGCAAAAACAAACAAAAAAAAAAGTTGTAGGACATCACCCGATTAATTGGTTTCGAAGTTAAACCCCCGAGAGCAGCATGGATCAGAGTTTGGATAGCACCCGAGTAGCACCAGATTTGCCCGTCACCGGATGTGTGTGTGCATGTCTGTGAGTCTGACACACCTCCAGGAGTTTGGTTGTGAAGAGGGTCTGGATCTGGCCAGGTTCCTGAGACGATAGCACCATTAAATACCTAGGTTTTTTTGTGTGTGTGTCTGCGTCGGAGGGCCCGACTCAGAAGGTCCACCCGCTTTTCCTCCCTCGGTTCCTGTTTGTATTTGTGGTCCAAGGCTGTTCCATGGTCTACCTGATGGGAAAGTTTGTCCTCCATCTCACAGGAATGTATGAAAATGCTGGATTCTCTCCTCCATTTCCTGCAACGCAAACAAGGGAGAAACACACGCGTGCTGTTTAGTCAAAAGCAGCTACATGAAAAAAACCCCCATTGGGTGTCAAAGCATCTGCGCGCCGCAGTCTCGGCGTTACTTGGGAAATTTCTCACGGCAAACAACGGCTTTCGCCATGATAAATGATGCAAAATGGAGCAAAGCTGTGCTGGAATGAGATGAGCAATTTTTCTCAGCGTGAAAACAGCAGAGTTTGACACCATCTAAATCTGAGGCAGGAGCCGCAGGAAGAGAGAGATAGATGTTAGTCTGCAATAGATCATGATTAATGCCTCCGAGACGTCGCAGTGTGTGCGTTCTCTCATTTTCAACGACTGTCGGCGTAACAGACACCGTGACACGATGGCAATCAACGTTTACAGGAGTTAAAAAGAACGTCGACTTCGGAGCACACGATCGTTTTACATCTGTGACGTTTCCAGGAACTGACGTTTGCAAGATCGTGGATCGACCCAATCAGCTTTGTTGGGTTAATCTAAGAAAAAACATGTTTTTTATTGTTTTTTTTCATTAAGTCTTGGCAACTACAGACTTGATCGGAAAGAAACTGTTATTGTGTACGAGTTATCTTCCAATGAAAACTCCCCAGAGCAATAGAATATTATTTTTATATGCACTGACATCACCAGAGTTTTCTGAAAAAAGTGTATAAATTTCGATAAAATCTTGATAGCACTAAACATGAAACGATGCAAGTTCATCATTTTTCCATCTTGCAGTTATTTCCCTGATGATTGTGAAAATTGTTGTGCTGGACTTTGAAAGGAATTAAGGAAGGAAAGCAAACTCCATGTTGTTGTGACCACCATCACCATGGGGACTGTGCCATGCTCAGTGGACCTCAGAGATAACCTTGCAGATTGCGGATTTCGAACCTGGAACCCTCCAGACCCCTGTCCGGTTCCTTAACCACTAGGCCACCACTGCCCCGAAGAAAAAGATACAACACTTGATCTTAGCTAAAAGGCGAGAAGCGATTTTATGGCTTTATGTCTCAAAATGCACAACATCCATTCAATTCCAACCCTTAGGGAAGCGGACTTGTGTCCCGAAGGCTTCAGGTTCGATTCCCTCTGGGTCTTGCAAACCAGCTGCCTGGTTGGGATTGGATGGTGCCCCTGCACACTAGCAACGTATAAAAGGATCGAAATAAATGAATGAATAATATATAAAAATCAATCAAATCTTGGTCCAAGATAACGAGAGTGAAACGCACGCGCTCTCTAAATGTCAGTCCTCTAAACCAACGGCCGTCTTGACGTGTCCCCACTTCTGAGGATCGTCACTCTGACTGACTGGCGCAGCATCAACTTTTAATCCCTAAAAACTCAGCCTCGGCTCCACCTATCCTCCGTCTCACTAATCTACTGAGCTGGACACAAAGAGCTGATTTCCATAAGCCCTGGCTGTCGGCCAAATAGCTGACGACTCAGTGAAGTCCAGCCAGCGCCGTTATTACCGTCCCGGTCCGACGCTGACTGAAGCCTCTATTTACCTCGACCGCGGGAGGTAACGGCGCTTTGTTTGAGGCCGACTTTATTTAAGAGAGGAACCTTGGCTCCTAATTCGGCTGTTTGAGAGACATAATTGATTATATTTAAACACAGGGTCCTGTTTGCCCTCTGCCTGGAGCTGAGCCACGAGTATTTCAGGGGTTGATGGCAAATCAAGAGACGTTGAATGTCAATAATTCACCTCTTCATATCAGACATGGGTCCTCCATTTACCTCAAAGCTAAACTAACTTTTTGTCATCTTGGATGCAGATCCACCTTATGGAGATTGGCGTTTTCAGTAAACAAACGTTAATCTGCGTTTGATTAAATTGGAATTCTAGTCCAATCCTTGCACAAAATTTACAATCCAATTTAAATCCATCTAGATATCACAACCTAGAAGAAAAAAAACAACCATATGTATAATAACCTCTGATGGACCACACATAATATATTTTTTGGGCAAAATTTGGCCCGCAAGCCTTAAGTTTGATATGCATCCCCCCAAAAAAAAGATTTAAAGTTAACATTCTCTAGTTATCTGATACTGCCCTTGGCAAACAAGAGGTGTTAATATTGTATGTGAGATAGAAATCCACTTTTCAGAATAAAAAATGATAGCTGTTTTCCACCAAAAACAAAAAATAAAATTCAACACAATTTTACTGAACCTGTCCATATAAAATTACCAATTAACATCATGTCATCTCGCTGGCGCCACCCAAATCCCATTGCACCATCTAGTGAGTCTTCCTGTGGTTGGTGAGCCCACAAGAAGTTAACTGCTAGCCCACCGATTCCAACTTACCAATTAATTTTTTTTCGTAAAACATTTTGTTGTTTTCAACAACATAAAATAACTTCTTCTTTATCGGATATATAAAAAAAAATCTGATTCACATTGAAGGGAAACTGTGCGAGGATGAACTTGCACCACTGGTGAGTAAATTGTAGAGGCTAATGTAGCAGCACTGCCGGCAGGCAGAGTTTTACTTCTCCGTGGGGTCACTAAAACATCCCATCAAAGAGAATTCTGACGCTGCACGCTCACCGCTGTTGGAAGTGTATTTTAAGACTTATTTTACTGCGTTAAATGTACGAGGAACTATCAAAAGGATCTCAGATAGGCAGTGCACCACGCAGATCCATGCCTCATCATTGGAAGTTTAACCTTTCCGTAACAACGTAAACTTAATTACTTAAAAGCACCTGCTCCGTCCGAGCCAAGTATTGATTTCTTTTTATTTACTACATTCTTCTATAGACACAATATTTAGATTGATGCATCGTTTATGTGTTTTGTTTATCAAATACGACAGCAGAGTCGGGAAACAACGCTGTTTTGTCCAGATGGACTTGTCTCGCTACTGACGGCGAGTTCAAAGTGATGACGGCATCGCTCTCTATGGGGACTAGCGTTAGTAATAAAACCCGCTTTCTACGTTAAATGATATGTTTCACTGTGCCGCTGCTGTTCAACACTTATGCTAAGTCTCTTAAGCGGTCTCAGAAGGCCCACTTTTATAGTAGGTTGTTTACCATTAATGATTTACGCAGTACACATGCTTTCAATCATTTACTTATTTAGTTTGGTCATTTATATTTCACTAACTACCAGGGAGTTTCAAAAAACGCTACAAAATAAACAATGAGTCTTCGTGTCCTGTGTGGTTTATGAGCATCTGTGAACAGCATCCCAGTTCTCCTTTATCGCAACACACAAACGCAGATGGAGGTTCAAGGTAAAAGGCTTTTTACGAGGCTTTTTTTGTTTTGGGCGACTAAGTAAACCAGCCACTAGGGGGCACAAGCCAGTGTTTTCTAGTGCCGGTCCCATGCCCGGACAAATTGCGAGGAAACTTTGGCCAAACAAAGATGCGAGACAACAAAATGATTGCGATACTGCATTTGGTCGATGCCCGGGTTAACAACAAACGGCAACAATACTGTTGACGGGGTGTTGTGTTATCAAACAGTGTGAGGAGTTCAATTGCACAATTATTTTTTTTCCCTCAAAACCCTGATCCACAGTCTGCTGAGGATCAAGGTTTTGTGTTTTGTTTTGTGAATCAGATTGACCAAACAAAATAAATTCAACTTTCATATCAAAGTGGGGGCCGCAAAATTTCGTTCCACGGGCCGCAAATGGTCCACGGGCCATGAGTTTGAGACCCCTGATTTATACAGTATGAGCAGCAGATGGATGGATGCTGCGATAGGAAAAAGTCATACAGTGGATCTCAGGCTTAAGATACCGAGAGAATACATCACCAGGACCGGCATGCAATACCAATCTGTGGTTTGAGGCCCCGCTTTGTTGCGGAGAAGGTCTCCGTGGCCCTTACAGGAAGCGGGGTGCTGTCCACTCCATCTGCTTTAAAGGTCAGCTCTTCCAGAAGACGGAGACGAGCCGTACCCAGAGGAGAACGCGCGAAGAGTAAAGGAGACAAATGTACCTTCACGCTCCATTTAACTCTGCTCGGCAACGCTCCGTCCCTGTACCCTGTGTACGTTTGCGTGCACGCTCGACCCGCTACGGAGAGGGCAGGATCACGAGAGGCCGGGGCAAACCAGATGACATTTCTGCTGCGGGAATAACAATTTAGCCTGACGGTGCGAGAACGGCGCAGACTCGTGCCCTCCCCTCGGCCTGCAGACGGGCAGCACCACCTGGCTGACTGCACGTCCCCCCCCTCTCTCCTATGTACTGCTTCATCTCCCTGACATCCTGACAGCCAGTTCTGGCTACAAGCACAGGACACTGCCATTCCTGGCTCCATGTCTGCACTGACATCCTACAGCAACAAGGGACGACCAGATGGTACTGTAGGAAAAAAAAAAAATTATACAGCAGATTTTTTTTGTTCCTGCATGGAACACTGTCAAATGACATTAATAAAAAAAAAAAATATCGAGGTACCATTTAGTTAAGAGTCGTTTTGGTCATTTCAGTTGAAGATATATAAGAAAAAAAAATGTTATTACAATTTAACATTATTATATTTATTGAAAAAATTTAAATTAAAGCAGGGGTTTCAAAGTCGTGGATCGTGGACCATTTGCGGCCCGTGGAATGAATCTATGGGAAACTGATTTTTTATTATTTATTTTTTTGCATTGAACACTGAAAGCTAACGCGGCTCTTCAGTGAAGTGATTGTGTGTGGTGGTGGCCCTCAACTTATTTGAGTTTGAGACCCCTGGTTTAAGGTGTTTAAGTTTTTATTGTCTTAATGTATACTTTATTTAACATTCGTGTTAATGAAAGATTAACATGAACCCCCTGCAGCCCATTTACACCCAGAGTAAATGGGAGTTAACAGGAAATACTTTTTAATATTGCTCGTCATCAGTTGACAAACACAAAGATATATTTTATAATTAAAATACTAAAAAATAAAGTGCAAAATTCTTCTATTTGGCAAATATAAGGACAAAGACAATAAAGTAAGATTGTTCTCTTAGGGTTAGGGTTAGAGTTAGGACATTTTCCAGGGCTGGAGGCATCAATTAAATTGTTTTAAAAAAATAATTCCCTACAGTTATTTTGCCCCGTCCCTTGCAGATGTCATGGTTAGAGCCACCTCCCCTGGGCAACAAGTGTCTTGGCTTCTGATGGACGTTGTCCTGGGCATTAACAACATGCCCAGGACAACATTTGAGGAGAGGAATCTTCCTCAAAGTTGTTTTTGCTCAGTATCAACATTCTTAAAACCACCAGTTCACTTTATCTCTGTTATCCAGTGACAGAGACTCCACTCTGGGAGCTCAACACGACGATACAGCATATGTACGTCCTACCACCGCGGTTGCACTTGAGGAAATACCTAATTAAAAAGCACCCACGTTGAATTTTAGTGAACTCAGGGGTCATCAACAGTCCCATGATGCTTCGCTGTCTGTACATAAATCATATTCCTTCGACCTTCTCTCTCACCACATGTTTCCCTCCACTGCGGTACTCTTTAAGTCCACCCAGGGGATGTCTGCGCCATCGGTGTGAGATCTGCTATTTTAGACGACGTAACAGCTGTACTTCTGGCCTACGAAGCCCATTAACATGCTCTGTCTGAAACTCAAAGTAGTCTACATCCTTCTGATGCTGATCTAAAAGCTTTTAGGGTAAAAAAAAAAGACTTTTTATCAGCTAAATCCACGCCGAAGACAGTTTAGATGGTTAATTATTCAGAAGACAAAGTGTGGCGTTCTCACTGACCTCCAGTAGCTGCGTCTTGTCGTACTCTCGGCGGTGCTTGTATATACACTGGCTGAGGAGAGAGTACAGTCTTTCGAGTTGCTCCACGCTGTAGTCTTCAGTCTTCTTCACCACCACGTCCAGTAGCACCTGTAGGGAAACAGAGGAGATGACGGTGAACACTGCCCGCTTCTTACCAGTAGCATTTCAAACCACCAGAGATATATGATTATGCGAATCTACCTTTAAATAAGATTTTATTCATTTTTCACAAAATCTTTTTGGTTGAAACTCAAGATACTCCAAACCTTTGACTTTATCACTGGATGGCAGTGAGAGAAAAGTCAAAACAGCAGCTCCAAACGATGAGAGAAAAGAGTTTCACTCATTGTTTCAGATGACATAAGGCAGGAATGGGCAAACTAAGGCCCGGGGGCTGGATGTGGTCCGTTGAACTTTTTAATGCGGCCCGCCAACCTTGCCCAAATAAAATAATTTAATGATATAATCATCATACTTTTGCCTTTACCCTAAAATAATATTTTTCCCCAGTAGATGACATCATAAAGGGTATTACAAATGTAGGATTTTAGGTTTTACACACGACTTTAACAAGCCCATCTTTCTGGACTCAGCCCACGTGGCCAATTCTAGGACCAATTGTGGCCCACGAGTAAAAAAAGTTTGCCCAAGCCTTACATAATGCTTCTGTACATAACAAAAAGCGAACACATTCCCAGACACTGCTCAATGCTGCCCCCTGTTGTTGGGGGCGGTGGTGTGGATTACAATGACAAGGAGTTGTTTTCTTCTCTTCCATTGAAAAATGACATTTCTAACATTTTAAGATAGTTATAAATGCAAAGCCATAACACTAATAATTGGAATTATAATTTCCTTTGCTCTTTTGGGTTTACATTCTTCCTAAATCCCTTTCCTGGTTTTCAGTTTCAGAATTTATTTGGATGCACTGCAAGCTGAAACTAAAAAGCGTCAACTTTACTCACAATGTCCTCATTCCTAGTCCTATGACCAAAAGTTAAATCCATGTTGTTGAATAACCAGTCACAGCGGCTGAACATCAGAGCTGGTGCTTGGAAATGATACATTCAGAGGTCAGTTTTATCCAGAAGCAATTTAGCTCAGAGTGACAGCTAATTAAAGCTAATCATAATTAGAACCAAGTTTACATTTCACCGCTACTTTGATTAAAACACAGTGGACAGTCAAATGTCCCTCTTCATTGACCCGCACCTCACTCGTTGCCCCGCTGCCAAAGTGTCTTTTTAAACACAGCGAGGGACCGAGACGCAGAATGAACAATAATTAAAATGACATCACCGGTAGAGAGACGTGCAGATAGAGTAAACGCAGGCTAGGTGAACATGAGTTAAACACATGAAACGGAGTCGATTAGACGATTAATAGGACGCAAATGCGTGTCAAAGTCTTCTCTCAGCCAATGTCTAAGAGATAATTACAGTGACCTGGAGTAACGTTACAAAGACAAAAAGGATAAGGCCGCATTAATCACTGTTGCACGTCTGACTTTGATTTCCGATGAACGGCGGAACAGTTGTATTCATTAATGTAACAGCCTGAACCTTCACCGTCAGATGGGGGAAAAAAAAAAAAAAAAAAGAATTAAATCCCGGGACAGACACTTCTCGAGACTGCATGTTTGACTTTTAAGAGCAGCTCTTCAACTTTGTAAGGACGTCTTCACTTTGTGGCATGTGCACCTTATGGGGAGACAGGGCAACGCATCTCAAACACCAGCTGCCCTTCAGATCCACCCTCGCCGTTAACAACTAAGACGCTTGTCTGGAGACGTGAGCATAAACAACATGGACAGGCTAATTTTTTTTTTTCCTCTCTCACAATGTGACAACGTAAACGTTATGGCAATTGGGGGTGAAACTGGCAGAACCCACGTCTCGCCAACAACAACAAAAAAAAAACCTTCTTATCCAGGCCTGGGCAATTATTCTGACTCACGGATCACAGTTGGTACTACAATTTGAGTCATGGACCAGGTCAGGAACAGATAGATTCATCTATTCATCTAAAGCAGGGGCCCGTGGGCCATTTGCGGCCCGTGGAATGATATTTTGCGGCCCCCACCTTGATGTGAATGTTCAATTTCTAATATTTGTTTATAGATTTGTTCTTCACATTTTATGGTAAATCCTATAGTTCTCAAAACCCTGATCCACAGCCTCCTTCTGGTTCAGTGTTGTATTACACAGAATCTATGGGAAATTGAGTTTGAGACCCTTGGTCTGAAGAAATGACGAGTAAAGTAATGAACAAATGCTAAAATCCTATAATGCTTTCAGCCTCTTCTAACTATTGATTAGTAAAATAAGGGCTCCGCAGAGTAAAGGCAGAAGGATAATGATAATATAAATCAAAAGAATAATTTGGACAAGTACGGTGGGCCAGATTAAAATCCAGCATCCAGCCCTTGGGCCCTAGTTTGCCCGATCTGTTCTAATCTTACAGCAAACGTTATTAAGTTAGGTTATTTTTATGATCATCATCCTGAGCCATGGTCAGATTTGTTTTTTTTACATTATTTTTGGGAGGGCCTTACAATTCTGTTTCTGAGTCGTGTCCTGAGTCGTGTCCTGAGGAGCTGGCTCTATTGATTTTCCTCCATGATGATTTGCCATTAGTAAATTAATTAGTGTTCGCAGCCCTGAACTGCACCAAGCAGACAGGGAAGATGAAATTAGAATAAAACGCACGGGGAACTTCTTAAGGCAAGGCTCCAGCTCACCCACACATCACATGAAACCCCTGCCGTTCACAACCTCATTCTGCAGTGCACTGAGACGATAAAAAAAAAAGACTGCGCTGCATCATGCATCTTTTGATGGTCGGACTATCAAAGTAGGTCAAACTGATCTTTGTTCACTCGCCGTATTAATTCATTGAACACCGCCGAAATCAGTCGATGAATGATAGGCTGTATTTACTGGGTTTCTGAAGCGTCCTCAGCAATGGCTCAGGACGCTTCGTTTGGAATATTCTGAATAAATAGGATGATCACATGATGTCTGTGGCTCCGAACCAACAAATTGAGCGGGTTTTATGTTTCCTCTGCTGCTCCTCACCCACTACAGCTTCTCAAACCTCAAGAGGAAACTTAAGGTTTAGAGTGCATTGCTGTCAACGGCTAAATATTATATCGTGTACTTCAGATTTATTTTTTTTCATACACTACTTGGATAGTTTGTTTTTTTCTTTTTTATTTTGCCAAACTGCTTTTCCCATTCCTTTCATTTCCCATTGCTGTTGCACATTTTAACACTTTACTGATCCTTTCCTTTCATAAAGGCTTTTCTTGCCGTGAATGTTTTATCAAGCCTCCCTTCCCCGTGTACTCAACCGCTTTTCCAAGGTAATGTTAAGGCTGCGTCTATAGGATACTTCCTTTTCCTTCTCAGGCTTTTCCCCTATCCTTCTCTTCATTCCTTCGCTGTTTTTTCACTATTTCTTCCAATTTGTCATAGCAGTTTGTAACCAAGTGCTTCCCGTGGCTTGGCAGCTTGATCTCAAACAGTGTTTCTTCCATGTCTCGCCCACTGAGCGAGCTCAATGAACACTAAAGGCCAGTAATCCCGTGACTTAAACAGTAATGCCAACATGGACCGTATAACGTCGCTAATGCCAAACACCGAGCTCCCGTTTCCTAATGCATCTTCTCTCGAGACTACAAGTGAAAGTAAAGGTTAGGGCCTAAATCGGGCATGGGCAAACTAAGGCCCGGGGGCCAGATGCGGCCAATTCAGGTTAGTAATCCAGCCTGCCAAACATCCTTAAATTATGTAATTGGTTTGTATTGTGATTATATTTCTCTTTTTTCCTGCAGTATCTACATTGCCCTTATATATGGTGAAGAATCCAAATGCATGCGTTATTTCCATTAATGTATGACTTTAACATGTCATACATCTCAATTTATGTGAACTTAACATCTACCTAGTCCTAACTCGGACATTGTGTCAAATTTAAGGACTAGTTGCCGCTCACAAGTGAAAAATTTTGCTCAAGTCTATGATGCAATATTCTGTCTAATCAATTATACTTTTCTAACATCAGTGTGAAAGTTACAATTTATCATTTAATAATTTTCTAATACTGAATTGGTAAGATAAAATTAAATGTTGCGCCATCTGCAGAGATCTCAGTCAAGATGTTTGTTATTCTTAAATGGGCTAGAAATGCTTCATAAGCCGCTTCTACAAATCCGTGTTCACAAATAAAAATAATCACGGCTTCTGAAAGACGTTAAAAAAAAAAAGGGAATAAAACTAAACCAGGGAATGGACACTCAGCTGTTACATTGATGTAATCATATTTGTGTAACTATTAACAAGTTGCCTATTTGTTCCCTTGTTTATTAGGAGGTAATGTGGTATTAAAAAGATCCTGGATCCTCAGTCACTATTAATGAGTTCTGCAAGGGCGCAGGGTGACGGTGACACTGATATATAAATATCCAGTCTTGCTGGCAAATAATGTGGCTCATGGGTCACACAGGTAATGCAATATTGATGGTGCTGCAAGGGTCAGGGACATTTGTGACAAATCAAATAACCGTGGTCTCAGCACATTAAAATGAAATGCAGTCCCATTCAAGCTGGGGCTGTAAAGTCCTGCATGTTTGATTTATCATCCTAAAAAAATATGCAACGGCTGGCTTTACATGCCACGGTGGAACCACCTGCACAAGGCTGGTCCCTCAATTAACTGTGGAAAGATCACCATGGGGGGGGGGTCACATGTGCAACATGTTTCAGGGCCCTGGAGATTCCCATATGGCCTTGTCCCTTTTTCAGGGGTTGCCACAGTATATCAACAATTTCCATCTTGCCTCGTCTACTGTATCCACAACTCTTACTCCAACTACCTCCATGTCCTCCCTCTCTGCATCCATCAATGTCCTCTTTGTCTCCTACCCGGTAACTCCATCTCTAGAATCATTCTTCTACCAATATAACCACTGTCCCTGCTCTGAAGATGATGCCAAATTTGGCCCTTGAGCCTCAGTTTACCCAAGCCTGTGCTGAATGCTAGCTAGTTACCGTTTAATGAGAAAAACAGTCCACTTCACAGACTCGGAGCAGACAGTATTATCCCTTCAAAAAGAACAGTAAAATAAGTTCTGGGGAAGGATTCATTCATTTATTAGCTCTTTTATCTCCACGTATTATTACAGCCTGCTCTCTGAATCAGGGCGTCGACTAGAATAGAGTCTTTTTTATCTTTTGCATTGCTGTTAAGACACATCTTGTTCCCACTTTGTGTGTAACCATAGCAACCAAAGTTACTTTACAGGCAATGGAGCAGTACAACAGTCGGGGACGCCCAGTGGGAAACGGTCACTTCTTCACATCCCATGGTCACTTGGTTAGCAAATTGTGTCCAAGTTGAACAAAGGCGCCGAGATGTACCAAGTGTCTGAACCAGTGTGACGATACATGAGTTTAACAAACCCTGGAAAGTGAGGCATTTTCATCCATGTTCAACAAAACTCTCCGATTTGAAACATTTCTAGATCTAGAATTGCTCTGGATCACAGGTGTCAAGTTCAGGCCTGGGGGCCAAATCTGGCTCAATATATTTGGCTTGCAAAATCATATCAAATATGTACTAAAGTTGGCCCAATAGTACAAAGACCTTTAATACTGGCAGAATTTGCAGTATACGTCAGGCATGGTCTTTGTTATGCTTTGTTAGCATAGTTTGCTAGGATCTGGAAAGGCTACAGATGTGTTTTATTTCAGATTCAATGCTCCCAAAAATCAAATTTCAATCAAGGGTGGCACTTGATGACGGGCAGGCAGTTGCTTGGGGCTCCTGCCACTAGGTGGCCCGATCAGAATTTTTTTTGCTGTTGGCACTAATAGGGCAGGGGCCCGAGCAAGATCTTGCTCAGAGCCTCAAGAGACCCGAGCACCGCCCCTGCATTTAATAAATATTCTGTCTGGACATGTCATTTATGTCCGTTTTTAATTTTGGGCCGCTGTGAATTTGAGTTTGACACCCCTGCTCTGGATAGGATAAAAACACAATGCAAAAAAACATCCTTGGTGAGTGTTCAGTATTTGTATTTTGGCAAGCAAAAGTAGTTAATTAAAGTATTTAACATTATTTTTCATTATACACCTTTCTATGGTCAATCTTTGCCGCTCATGGTAACCAAGCACAGTTTCTGTGGAGCCGGAAGAATAACTTTCAGCTCGTCCCTTTATCAGGGGCAGCCCAGCTGTAGTGTGCTTAGTGATTTGGCAGAGTTTTATTCGCTGGAAGGCCCTACTGAAGCAACTGCAAACCAGGATCAATGATTCTGTGCAATTGAAATCTGAACTGTTTGAACGCAAAGGGGGAATCCAACCATTTCCAAACCACAGCTCCCCGGGGAAGCTGGAATACCCGACGGAGAAAGTGCAAAAAAAAACAAAAAAAGCCTGAGATCGTACATTAAAAAAGAAAAGAACCCCTTGATTTATATGTATTTGAACGGTTCATGTCAGATTACAGATGTAACAGTTTCACAGTGACATACAGCCCTGCTCACGAGGTTATGTCTGCAAGATCATTTTTTACAGAATTGCTCCATCTAAATCAACCCCGGAATATTAGGGAGGAATATGAGTAATAACCCTGTCCTACTTGAAGGTAATTACTCCACTCCGTTCACACTGTAGGACATGTGTTGGGAAGACGGTGAGTATTTGGCAACTAGAACGAGCGTGTTTTGTCTCTGGAATTAAAGCTGCCAATGCAATTTTTATCTATTCAGGAGTATGGATGCATATCTTATACAGATTTCTAAAGAAAGAAAAAAAAATTACCTAAATTGCTTTGTGATTTGTTCAAGGTTACAAAAAGGATTAGTTATTGACCAGCTGTGCAACGATGGGACAGACCCTCAAGGGAAATTAAGGTAAATCGATGCCAGTCCTGTTCTACAGCAAACACATGTTGTGGCGTACATTAGGTGTCAAGACTATTAAACAACAAAATCATCTGACAAAGCGATATGAGGATGTACCTTCAGGATGGCAGTGAGGGGAAACTGGATTCTAGTCAGAATTATTTAATTGATTCATTACTTCAATTGTATATTCTACAGAATTTTCACTTTTAACCAAAATATTCAGTCTAGATACAAAATGTTGAGTGCGGCATCATTTTCCACATCCAACGGCTGCATCTCTGAAAACCTTGTCATGATGTTTTCAACGTAGCCTATTATATCAATTTACAAAGGCCCTGCACTTTTTTTCTTTTTTCCTGTCGCACCTATTTTTTTTTTTTTTTGCTTTCCTTTTAGTGTAGCCTCACTTTTTGCACTTCTTTCACCATCCTCTTTAATCTGATGTTGTACTAATAAACAGGCCTTTATGAATCAGGTTAAAAAAACAAACTTTTTTGTAACCTCAACATGAAAAAATTAAAAAAAAAAAAAAAAAAAAGGAGGCTTTGAGCCTGCTGTACTTCATTTATAGGGTAAAAATGGAAATGTATAACCACAACACAACCAATATTATAATTTAGACAAGTTTTGCGGGCCGGATTGCAAAGATAAGCGGGCGTATTTCCCTCCGGTCCTTATTTTGCCCATGTCTGCTCTTTGTTATGCTTGTTTTAAGTTGAAATGATTGTAGTTTGTAAGTAAGTTTAACATTATTAACAAAGATACCCTTCCTGCTCTGTGCATCAGGCAGTTTCATATACATCAGAAGCCTGACTAAAAGGAAACTGACAAGAATCCTGGCGTGAAACTCATGACAGAAAGACTGGCCGGGCGATACTATTAGGGCAGTTCTCTTTTGAACAGACGTGTGGTTTGACCGTTTAGACAGAATCGCTGTTAGTGCTGTTAGCACTCAAAATGAACTCAGATGACAAACTGAAATGAGGCTATTTCTTCTGACGGCTTCTCGGAAAAAAACAGAGACCTGTAATGGCTGGAGCTAAAAGCCAAGAGGCTCCACACTGTGCTGGCAGCGAGGTGCACTCACTAGTGCAGGCAGCTGCTGCACGGAAATGACGCAGGATGATAGTTCTCAACCTCTGGGTCCCGAACTAAAAGTGGGTCACGGACCTGACCTGAATGGTTCGCGAACAGCTGGTCAAAAATCAAAATAATGTGAATCAGCTGTTGAGCATGTGTTTTATATCAGAAAATCTCTTATTTTGAAAGGCAAAATGTGGGTCCCAGGGTGAAACCAGTTGAGAACCACTGGTCTGGACCAGACCTGGGCAAACTAAGGCCAGGGGGACAGATTTGGTCTGTTTGGATTTTAGTCAGGCCCTGCCAAACTTGACGAAATTATACTTTTACCTTATATTATTCCCTCTTCATTTTTCTTGAAAGCCATCACTTTCCTGATCCTGACCACGAGTCGAAATAATTTCTCAGTTTTGTTCTGGACACCTTTGATAACTTTTGTAGAAGACTAACATAGTAGGATTAATTGGAATCCTCCTGTACAATATTGTAACATTCCAACTATTTGCATCACTACTCTTAAATTGAGAATTCTCTGCAAGCGCCAAGATATATGGTGCGTACATGTCAACTAGATAAATTACATGTAAAAGTCACAAAGGCTAAAATGCCTTTGTTTAGACAAGTTTGGTGGGCCGGATGAGAAAGCTTAAGGGGGCGGCATCAAGGACCCCCGGTCCTTATTTTGGCCATACACTGCACACTGTAATGATATCTCTCTTCCACAGACTTCAACTGTGCCATGACTGTGCGGCAAAAGAAAAACCCAAAACACTGATAAACTATTTATTTCCACCGAGCGTCTTCCATCAAGCAAAAAAACTCCGGTATAATGAACTCGCTATCCGAGAATTTAACTGAGAAGGAGTAGCATATCCCTAACTACTGGCCCCTAATACACACTGGGCAACATTCCAGTCCGCAAAGCCAAGAAATGTCCGCTTAAACGGAGACTTTCATCCTGCAAACCGGAAATTCAATTTGTTCCGTAAGCTCGGGATAAAAAAGCAATTATTCACAGTCCCTTCGTTTCACAATCTGTTTCTTTGTGATATCTGCGTTTTTTTCGCCCTAACTAACAAATATATCCCAAATTAGTGCGCCGTGTAGCTGGCCATACGGAGATCCAGCAGCGGAGAAGCAGCAAGATGAAGCTTGCGAATCAATTAATTTGATGGATATAGATTCAACAAGGCGCCATGTCATCCTCAGCGAGGAGACGTGAGTAAATTACTCAAAAATGTCGCTTAATCTGTGAAAAAAATATGTACATTGGAAGTTAGAGCGCTGCCTGGAGAGCCCATGGCCCAATCTGATCAGTGAGAAGAAGTGCTGTCAGGGGAGCCAACTCAACCAAGGCTTCAATTTACACTGGGAGACTCTAGCGTGACTGTGCAAAGCAATGCAGAGCTCACTCCTTATTTGAAGACATCCTGGAATAAGCTGGCAAATCCAGCGAGGCACAGAGGAACTCATGTTTGAGTCATTAACTTATTCCCTTCATATATAAGAAGAAGCAACACCTGTTGATTGAGGAATGTGAGGAGGGGGAAAAAAAGGCCTGTCATTGTAATTGGCTCCCTGGATGTTTGGACAGCAGGGATAAAAACCGCTGACAGTTGGGAGATAAAAAAAAAAAAAACAAAAAAAAACGGAAAAGACTGTGAGATAACTCCAGGCTGAATAGAAAGGCAGGATCAGCGGAAGAAGTTGGGAATCAGCCATCTGAGGAGGGCAGTGTGACAGCATCAGCTGTAGACGGACCTATGGATGTGGGAGCTTAAGGCTTGTTACTCATGAGCAACTTCCTCTACCTTTCATACAGCTGCCTGTTACAGTAACGTCCAGCGGAATGAAACGTCAGGACTCGTGATGGACTTAACAAAACAACATGTTTTTGTCTGTGTTTGCCAGCTATTTAATTACACAGTACTGCTGTTTCACCTTCTTTTGCAGTTGATTTGCACTAATGAAAAACTAAAAATAATACAAATGTATCGGTACAAAAAAATGTGCACTTTAAAAAATAACTGTAAAAAATTATTATTTTTGATTATTGATTATTAAAAATCTAGATTATCTTTACATTAAATATGTACCTCGTGTATTTAAGTAACTTATTATTCGGTGTCAAAATATCCTTGGAAATCCAGGTTGTATTTTATACATTATATATTTTATTTTTAATATTATTTAGTATTTTTTGTATTACAAATATATATATATGAAAAAACAATTATAAATAATAACAGCAGATTTTGGCATCCAATTGATCCATAAAAATGCAAAGATTTTGTTTTTTTATTCTTATTTAGTTTTAGATCTTTATCAATCCCTCGGGAGTGTCCTTCAGGAAAATTTAAGTCAGCGCCTTAACCACTAGACCACCAACCGCCCAAAAATATATAAATGACTTTACTTAATTTTTTTATTTTTATAATTTTTTTTTCAATTTTTTATAATTTTTTCTCTGGTTCAATTTTATTTTAATTTCCATAATTGATTTATTTATTTTTGGCTACATTTATGTAATTAAAACAAAAATGAAATCTTGAAATGAAATTAAAGTTGACTTATCTAATGGTAAACCAATTAAAACAATAATTTTACCAAAAGTCGCTGATGGTCCACTACCACTGGAGGATGCAGCTCTTCCTCCATCCGTTCTCCCGATCCCTTCAGCTGCCCCAATGAGCTGTCCATGCATTTCGCCTCTCTGGACGCCACTGAGAAAAAGATAAGTGGATAATTAATGGAAGGAGAGAAAAATAAGGTAGGAACGTTAACTGAGAAGGAAGCTGTTTTTTTTTTTTTTTTTATGAATAAAAGCAACGTTTAATTAATGGCCGAGTCAAATTTCAGGCCTCAATTTGTTTTTCCCGAGAAACAACCGAGAGCGCAAACTGGATACTCGAAATGGAAATTAATCCGAGCTGTCATAGCCACAAGATAAATGCCCAAATGTGGTAGGGAACAGTAAATCTATTTGAAGTTACCAACCACTGGGTATATAATATTTCACATCCAGACTTCTGCTGTTCATTTATAACTGCGCTCAAACAATGTTTTGATGATGAAAAAGAGCCAACGCAGCTCAGGAGAGTGGAGTGAAAGTAGCTGAGCTGTTGTTTAAGGAGATTCAGTTTGTGTCCTGCTGTAGTGTGACATTTTTCTTTTTTCAATTATATGTATTGCCTATGATGTATGGATGAGATACAGCATCAATAAGCAGAAGACAGGAGACAGAGCTGGGGATGGAGGAGTTAAAGATGCTGAGATTCTCTTTAGGAGAGACTAGGATGGACAGGATCAGGAATGAGGTGATTATGAGGGACAACACATAGAGGAAGATTTGGAGAAAAAGCTAGAGAAGACATGAGATCTTTTGGACATGTTCAGAGGAGGGACAGAAGAATGATCCTAGAGATGGAGCTACCAGGTAGGAGACGAAGAGGGGTTTGATGGATGCAGTGAGGGAGGACATGGCGGAAGTAGGAATCAGAGTAGAAAATGGAGAGGACAGGCCCAAAAGGAAAAGAAGATTCTATTATATATATTACCTATATATTAACACTAAACATATAGCTGGCATTATAGCAAATCGCAAATAAAACTGGCTGCAGGCCCATATTTTTGCAAAAAGTTACAAGCTGGTCTGAATCAACTACGAGCCGTTAAAAAGTAAAAAAAAAGGACAAAATAAAATGTGAAGTCAGATCCATGATGGGGAAAAGGTCTTGTGAATCTTTATAGTCAAAAACCATTTAGAGGCCGTTCCAAAAGGCAGAGCTTTTATACAAAAGTTGGCATAATTTCTAGACTGCTCTGCTTCCTCTATTGAAATAAAGCATTTACTCTGCCAACGGATGATATTTCAAATTCTGTATTCCTGCTGCATTATTCATGTGACGCCCTCCATCTTTAAAGCTAAAGCAGGTGAGACGCCAAAGTGCAAGTTAAGCAATTTTCAAAAACATTGAATATGTTTGAAAGTAAACCGTTTCACTGAACTTTAAATATATATTTCACCCTGGCGTTCTAAAAATCGAATGTTTGCCTGTACTGATCGGACGTGTTTTGTCCTTATTTCCAATAAAAAAGAAGTTAAAGAAAGTTGCCAATAACTCTTATGTGTATATATGTGTAAATATGTACACACATATACTGTACATACAGATATACAAATATGTGTATATATATACATATATATCCCATTGAAATTTTAGTATTTCTAACATTAGTGACATTAGTTAATCTGCTTTAAATCTAACACTCAGTTTCCTCCTATTTTCATCATCACACCAAGTCTGCAGTAGTGACTGATCTGCAGCCTGATGTGTTCACCGGCAACTAAATCTAATTGTTTTGCGTTTTTTTTTTTTTTTTTCAACTTCTGAAAGCCTGTTTACATGACATCCATTAAGTAATTACACACTACGCGGTGAATAGGAACTAATGTTTGCGCTGTTTTTCTTTTGAGCGAAAAAACAAATCAAGGTGCAGCGGAAAAAAAAAAATCAAAGAGCATAAAACGTTGTAAAATATGCATAGAAGAAGCCTCTTGTAATGTTTCCTTTGTTGGCAAAAAAAAGACCCCTAAAATCATTGACTATGTAACAGAAATTTTGTACGAAAAAAAATATCTGAAAAATGTGTTAGAAACCAACGTTTTATGTCTTTTATGAACGGCTCTACATACATCTATATCTTTTGAGATATTCCATGTTTGTATATATATATATATGTATATATATATATATATTCTGACTTTTCGTATATATTTTCCTGATTTTCTGACCGACATGCGTGTGTATACTGTATATATAATATATGTATGTATATATGTAGCCTATACACCTATACATATATATGTACATATGTGTATATATGTGCATATTTATGTATCTATATATAGAAAGAGATAAGAGAAGAGAAAAACTTGAAACAACCTTGAACCTAACTTGAGTTCATACCTCCTCCGTCTTGGTCTTCATCAGGACTTTCAGCTGCTGCCCTGCCATGGTGGAGGAGGTTCTCCTGAGTAGAGTGGCTCTCAAGTTTGTCTTCGTGCAGCCTTTGTTCTGACTTGTTAGAGCTGCCAGCCTCACTCTGAGGAGCCCCTTTGTCATTCTCGCCGCCGCTCCTCCTGAGGCTCACAGAGTCCAGGCTGTCCATCGACTCATTTCCATTCACACAGCCGACGTGTGACGTCGTCAGATCCCCCTTGTGCTTCGGCTGCAACTCGGCATCTGAGGATTCAGATGTTTCAGTCAGCGGCTCAAAGTTGGGCCGCTTGCTCTCGTTCTCTGTGTTCTCCGTCTTCCCTTCTTTGGCTGCGGACTGATTCCTCTCACATGCTGGTTTTTCTGGGGCTTCGTTGACCTCGGAGTGAGGTCCCGTGGGAGCCGATGGAGGCTCCTCGGAGCTCTCCTCCTCTGTGAATGGGAGATGGGGATGGTGGCCGTTGGGTTGAGGGCCTGTGATGTCACAAGACGACTCTTCGTCCTGTGTCAAAAACGAGTCGCCGGGTCCGGCAGCTTCCACTTCTGCCTCCGGCTCATCTTCCTCCTCTTCTATTTCTTTCTTGTAGATTTTCTTCTTACGTATAATACCCCGGCCCCAAGAGGATCTCCGACGAATTTTCCTTTTTATATGATCTGTAGATAATGCATGAAAGGTGGAGGGAAAAAAAGGGAAAAAGGAGACGTGAGCTTTACTGATCATAATTGGCAAAGGATTCTTAAAAATAACTTGCACGTGATCCGTCTACCAAGTAAAGCCAGAGATGGCAGCCATAGCATTTCACTGACATTTACACACCGTTGATCGCAGATGGCGCTAAAGTAGGATTGGCCAGTCCAGTCATAATTAAGGACCAAAAAAAAAAAGTAATTGCAGATAAACGGAGACATTACAGTGATCCAAAAGAAAAGCCCATCAAACCATAGCTATTCTGAATCCAACACTGACCATTGGACTGTTATCATACCATCCCCGGGATTTGGAGCGCAATCAAAAATACATGTCGGCTGAATACTTTAAGAAAAGAAATGAACCCATTTACATTATTCCTTGGAGGTTTTACTGCAAATATACTGCCAGCAGAGAGTGTGTGTTCTGGATTCCAATATGTCCTTTATTCCTAAGCAACACCTGCTACCAACACAAAGATGTTATGAATCAAATCGAGCAGGTATCTTCTGCAGCCTGCGAGTTGCCAGTAAAATCTGTCCTCATCTCTTTGCTTTTATCCATGGCCTGTTTTTACTCAGAGATGTTTTTTTGCTGTACATTTCAGAGGAAAGTGTTGTATTTTATAGTGAAGAGAAATATTTTATTTACGACAACAACCTGAAGATTTTAACACCAGCCAGCAAACCAAACCTCTTGAGTTGCTCCTCTAAAAATGCATCCCCAAAAACATTCAGTTCTCAGGCTGTTTTCTACAGATTGGACTCTGATGCGACTCGTACAGCTTATGAAAGACTAATCCTCACTTTTTGTAGCACCACAAGAGGGCAGCATTCATAATAGCCCCAAGGACCTTCTTACAAAAAAGTGTGACCAAACAGTTATATCTAGAAAGGCTTTCCTCTTCTTCTTCTTTCTTTCTTTTTGTGCCTTTTCTCAGGGGTCGCCCCATTGGGTCAACAATTTCCATCTCACCCTGTATCTTCTACTCTGACTCCAACTACCTCTATGTCCTTTCTTACTGCATCCATCCATCTCCTCTTTGTCTCCTACCTGGTGGCTCCATCTCTAGGATTATTCTTCCACGGAAATAACTACTGTCCCTCCTCTGAACATGTCCCAACCATCTCAATCTGTCTTCTCTAGCTTTTTCTCCAAACCCTCTTGTCTGTGTTGTTCCCCAATCACTTCATTCCTGATCCTGTCCAGCCTTGTCTCTCCTAAGGAGAATCTCAGCATCTTTAACTCCTCCACCTCCAGCTCTGCCTCCTGTCTTCTGCCTATTCCTTGTGTCTCTAATCTATACACCATAGTCAACATTCTATCACGAACCAAAAATCAGTATCTAGAACTTTATAATGTCCAGACATAATAAAGTAGACAAACGCTGTATCTAAAACTAGAGTGGAATGGCGGTCAAGACAAAAAGGAGAAGGCGCTTGTCGTCCTCTGGAGGTGGCAAGAACATTTTGCAATAAAAACAAAAATGGTCTTCATCTGGTACTGCAGAAACCAGAAGAGGTTTCAACAGACACTGAGACCAGGTCTGAATGCCAAAGACCAGTGTTCGTAATAAAGCTTCTTCTGAAGTGTTTCCGGAGGCTGTTGGCAGCCCTGGCATTCAGTTTGGATGCAACCCCGGTTTTGGTTCTCCCTGATCTGATAAGAAAAGACAAGATAGCCATAGGGTAAGCTTTGGTGCAGAAAGAGAGTCTTATCCATTTCCAGACATTACTGGCACATGGGACAGCTGCTGCGCTGCAAGAGAGGGACTGAAGACAGAGAAAGTGAAGAACAAAGAGAAAGGATGTGCCAATACTCGGAATATTCCTGAATACCGGCATTGTTTGAAAATAGCGTCCTCTTTCTCTGTGTGTTTCTGCGGAATTGCGGTTTGTGAATATTTTCTCTAGCTTTTTCCATATTTTTTTTTATTAATAATGTAAAGGTAGATGGTTTGTCTCACTAAAGCTACCTTTGAGAACAATTTTAAATAATCTCCTTAGATGTGAACAGTCCGTTCTCTCATCTTTTCACAATCCCACCTTCAATCTTCAATCATTTCGATAAATGGTCTGTTCTGGGTCGGCCTATCAGACGCTGCTCCCGTAACGTGAAATTATTTAGAATCGTGGGCAGGATGAGAGCAAATGACTCATCACAGACAGTTATTAAATTATGCATGAATGATATTGGAGCAGATCCATACAGAAAACCACCAGAAGGTCAGATCATTGTCAGGTACAGGAGGAGGTTGGGGGCGAATAAAAGTCACGAAGGCTCAACTTTGTGAACAATTTAAAGTTGCCTACTTGGTGTTTCGACACACAAGCAACGGAAATGTGTTTATCCGACCCGATAAGAACTACACGGTCAGTATTACTGCTGTTTTAGTCAGGCCACACATGAAGTAGCCATCAGAAGATACTTGGAATAACCTCATAGTCTTATGTTGTGGAATATTTATTACTTTTATATCTCCAAGTCATATTAGCTCATAAAGATAAGTGTACCCATCTCAGATAGATTGATTAAATAGACCTCTGGGCTCAATGCTGCTTTATCATCAGTAGTAACTCACATATAGCCTGTACTGTAAAAGTAGCTCAACAAATCAAGGCAGTCAATTCATTTTTACCACAATTCCTTGCCAAGAATGTGTAAAAAGGACAAAAGTAGAGTTACTACATGGTTGTATTCTTTTTTTTTTCCTTTTGGCGTGTCCCTTTTCAGGGGTTGCCACGGCGAGTCAACAATTTCCATCTAACCCTGTCCTATGTATCCTCATCCCTGACTCCAACTACCTCCATGTCCTCCCTCACTGCATCCATCAATCTCCTCTTTGTCTCCTTCCTGGTAGCTCAATCTCTAGGATCATTCTTCTACCAATATATCCACTGTCTCTCCTCTGAACATGTCCAAACCATCTCAATCTGTCTTCTCTAGCTTTTCCTCCAAACCTTCCTGTCTGTGTTGTCCCACTAATCACCTCATTCTCTTTGTCATTTTGAGTTTATTGTTGTTGTCTTCACTGAGAACATAGTTCCTCATCAAATATAGTTGCATTATTGATGATGGATATTGTTAAGTATTCTTGTTGATATGGGTGTGGATCAAGAGTCAGTAATAGCCAGATGTGGCCAAAAAGAAACATTATTTCTCTGCGGCCCGGCACCAATTCACCCACGGACTGGTACCTGTCCCTGGCCCGGTGGTTGGAGACCACTGGTCTAACCAGTAATGAGCACTAGATTAGCAGATGAGTCTAATCTTAAAAAGCTCATCTCAACACCAGCCCTTTGACTCTTACACTTGAACTGTTTCCAACGTAACAGAGGGATGTAGTTAAAAGCACATGTTAGTTTCCTTTTTTTTCCCCACCCCCATTTCTTTAGTTCACTGTAATTGACTGGACCCACAGCCTCACACTTGTAACATTAATTAAATATTGATCAGTGTTTCTCTTATCACCAGGGTCTGTCGAGGATAAGAAATTGGAAACAAAGACTCGTACAGTTGTCTTAGGTTTTAAATGAAGTGAATGCAGGACACCCCATCCGACATTGGTGAAGTGTCCTTTGTTGGGTTTCACAACCAGAGGATGAATATGAAAGGTGCCAGTCAGAATGTTTACGTGATACATTTAATATTATCAATTATGTTGACTTGTACGTACAAATGAACAGGGATTTCTTTTTTTTTTTTAAATAAAAAAAAGGAAAAACATTGGAAACCTTAGAAGGCGAGGAGGAAGAAAAACATAGGGTGGTGACACGGGGCTGCAGGGCCTCTGTTTGTCACATGACGTGACACTTTGCACTGACATTTAATGAAATGTCCAGATCAATAAATGATCCCATCACTGCTTTTTGAAATGAAGGCAATCAGTCACTTTCATCCACTGCTGTAGTGTCTTTCCATTTCCTTCCTTCCTTCCTCCCTTCCACCCTCTCCCTCTCCCTCACACAAAGGCCCTCACAGCACAATCACCCAGTTTGCAATAGTTATTTTATGTGTTTGTGTTATTTTTTTTCTCCTTTCTGCAAAACAGATGGGAAAATCTGATGGCGTGGCAAATATGGTATATTTTCCTTGGCAACCACAGGGATTAATAACCAAATAGCAGCAAAAGATCAACCAAAGTAAATAACAAATGTCTATATACACAATTCTAAGTTAATCAGAACTAAAATTATGTCCATAGATGAAAAAAAAATCATTTTATTTCTATTTTTATTACTCTTTTTTCATTGAGAAGCATGCAAACCATGTGGTATTATCAAATATGCGCTGCATATATGTGCATATTCAGTTCTACCCTGGCTTCTTGATATTTCACTGTCAGTTTGGTATTTTTCCTTTGTTATTTTCATAATTAATAATTCCTCAGCTCAATAACGTACAGGTTAGGAATGAGGTTAACTGGATAATCCATAATTGACCAGTTGATCTTGTTTGTGTCCCTCTCCGAGTCACTATATTAGAAAAAATGGAAACAAAAACATCCTGACAGCAACACTTATACCGTGTCTCACGCAGCTGTGTTAGGCCAGTCAACATTATATACATTTTCAGCAATTGAAAATGTAAAAATGTAGAATACAGGGGAAACTCAATCTAATTTTATATCTATATATATTGGCTCTGCTCACTGCTCACTGCTCACTTTGCATCATGTTAAGGTTACAGCGAGCTGCTACCACATATGTCCCTACTCAAAAAAAAGGCCAAATGAAGGAAGAGCTAAAAAAAATTCTCAGTATTAATAAAAATAAGAAACTGTCACGGGGGAGAACTGGAGTCAGAAGATCAGGTCTGTTTCTCTCTGTCCTCCTTTCTGATCAGTAAATGGCCGATGGAAAGATGCCGTCAGTGCTGTCCTCTCGAAAGACGGACGTGCCCCAGTGCACCGACTGCTCCTTAATCTACAGAAGATGGCAGCCTGCGCCTACGCTCGCCTACAATAGGGATATGACTGCCGGGAAAAAAATGTGAAAGGGCTGCTGCCCCAGGTAAAAAAAAAAAAACTGCACATCTAACATGCAGAGCAGGAGCAAAGAAGTAAAGAGCCGTGAACTGCGAGTTCCTTCTTAACTGATGTGTGTTTTCACACCCACACATTTGAAAAAAAAATCAAGAGTAGGGATATGGAAATGTAACAGAATGGAAGAGAGAAGTGGCCAGGGAAGAATAAAGCTTCCATAATAAAACCACACTCCTATCTGGATGTTATGTGTTGAAATTACTGCTCATTATCTTCATTATGTGCCGCAATAAGCAACCATAATTAAAAACCTGCAACACAGGACCAGCTCTGACGAGAATATATAACGATGACTGTATTAGACGCCAGTGCATTGCTGTCTACTCCCTCTGTCGACTGTCACCATCAATGACCGGGAGGCCAGCGTAACGTGTCATATGTCGCGTGCGGGTGAAAACGTGTCAAAACTCATTAGGTATGCCGCGAGACCGCAACGGGTTTCAGGTTGTCGCGATCATGGAGCAGGAAAGCGGAGAAGTCGAACGCAGTTGGCGCCAACTTTGAAATCACACGTTGAAATTAATTCTCCTGTTTAACATCGTAAAATATTCAAAGCAGGTTATTTGCATCCAGACATATGGTGTTAAAGTTTAATGCCAAAAAGAGACGTGTGGGGAGAAAAAATGTTCTACTGCGACACATATTTTCTTTTTATGAAAGTATGAATTTAGATCAGTGTTCCCCAAACTTTTTTTGCGCTCTGGACCAGTCATTAGGTTGTCACAGATAAAAACCCCTTAATAAAATGAAATTTCTGCTGTTCTGAAATATTTTCCTACCTATAAAATCTTCCTACCCGAATTAACCATTCATGAACACAACAAGGATTTCTCAAGTGCACACAGCCTATAATTATCTACTACCAGAGCGGTATAAAAGGTTAGAATCTTGTGTCAATGACTCATTTTGAGTTTATTGTTGTTGTCTTCACTGAGAAAATATTTCCTAATCAAATACAGTTGCATTATTGATGATGGAATCCTAGCCATTCTATTGTTCTTTTGTTGATATGGATATGGATAAAGTGGAAGTAATAGCCAGATGGTGGCCAAAAGGAAACATTCTTTCTTTGTGGCCCGGCACCAATTCCCCCTTGGACCGGTACCAGTCCCCGGACCAGTGGTTGGGTACTACTGCTATCAGCACCCCGGTGGCATCACCAAAAACAAGTCTGTTCCCTCTGTAACCATGTGTCCTGAAAGATCTCAACTTCTTCTGGGAACATTTAGCACCAGTAAATTTGTTGATGTTGATGTTTTTTTTAACATGACCTGGTACAGGCGCCTCCCGCTGTCACTGACAGCATCAAAATACAAATTAGGAAAAAAAAAAAAAAAAATAGAAGAGAATTTTAGCAGACGGAGTTGCCGCTTCATTTACAGCAATTAACTTGCTAATTAGTGAAATATGTCATAGTTTTGAATTGCGCAGCAAATCTGTGAACTGAAAGCTGCATTTCACATCGGAAATATGAAAGAGAAACCTTAGAGGTTCTCATAAAGCAAACCTGATGATTACTGAAATAGACATCCAGCACTGGAAAACAACGATGACAGTTGAAGACCTGGGGAGCTGGTTTACACTCCAAACCTATGCTTTATCATATAGTACACAATAAAAACAGTGAGTTTTTCAGTGGGGAAAAACTGTTAAATTGATAAGATAACAGTGTTCTATATTGAGAACTCTGCTATTTCAAGGTGTCTTGGAAACAAAACTGGAGAGATTTGACACGATTCAAAAACCTTCCATATGCTTAAAAAAAAAAAAAAAAAAAAAAAAAAAAAAAAAAAAAAAAAAAATCAGTGACTCCCCATTCCCTTTCCCATCACCTCCTTAAAGACACACAGCTTGTCTTCATTGTCCATGAACGAAGGTAATGAGCAGCGAAGCTCAATTATTCCAGCGTAACTTTCTCCATGACAAAAAACAAAGCTGTTCAGTGTTTTTGTGGGAAAATCATTGTTCCCCACATTGCAAAGTAGTAAAACAAGGCATTAAAGTCCATGGAAGAGCATCGCCAGTCCTCCTCGACGTACGCGTACTGCTTCGCAGGCAGCGGCAGCCAGGCGGGGTAGGAATTAAGAGACTGACAGACACGTAATGACTTCTCAAAAACACTAACACTGATGTCGGCTCATTTCCACAGAAAAGAGAAAAAAAATAAATATTAAATGGAACGCTCTGTGCCACAATCCGCAAGTAATCTGAGCTGAGAATTCATATTTAAAATTCCTACCAATAATAATATAATATATAATAATAATAGCTTGGGATAATTCAACAAATAAATTAGGTACATATAATTATTTAGGTAACCAAAATTGTGCTTTAAATGCCAAAAAAAAAACAAACAAAAAAAAAAAACACCTATGACATAGACCAGTGCACAAAAGGTCCCCTGTCCTTTATGTCCCAGTTATGAGAACCATTGTGCTGAATGCAGAGCTCATCAAGCACAGGTTTACAAAAGCAACAAAAGGTTCCCAGTTGCTCAGGGTAAAAACAAGCTGTTTGGAGAAATATTAAGGACGTCAGAGAGCGTGCAAAACGCGCTAGCTTCAAGGTTAGGTTAATCTTTTTTGGCCAGATTAACAGATATGTCCTCCTTGTAAACAAACATGTGTACAGATAAGAAGACATAGGGTAAACAACCTGTGTTCAGCGTTGCTTTGTGTGACTCAAATAAGGAGGCACCTTGTTATTAACCTATTTTTCCTTGTGCAGCGTGACCATCGCAGTATGTTACAGCCTGTTCGCCTGCTGTCCCATTGTCCTGGAAAAAAAATCCAGGCCACCCGTTTATGCAGTAGCTGCTCCAGCCTGGGGTAAAAAGGGATATAGGAGTGTGTTTATTGTGACTTTAAATATCCCATCAAAGCCATTTGATGGATTGACATCTGCCACTGGGAGTGAGGAGGACAGTTTGCTCTGATGTGAGACATGAGACAGGACGGTGGCAACGCAAGAGGAGTGTTCAATCAACAGGAAAGTAGCCTGGCCGCTGTGGCCTTGAGCCTGCTTACGGAATAGGACTGAATATGCGCGGATGGTGGAAGTTTTTCTTTGGTTAATGATTTTACAGTTGTATATTTTGAGTACGGATTCAGGAATGAGGAAGTTTTGGAGAAAAGGCTGGAGAAGCCAGATTAAGATGATTTGGACATGTTCAGAGGAGGGACAGTGGAGACATGGGTAGAAGAATGATCCTAGAGATTGAGCTACCAGGTAGGAGACAAAGAGGAGATTGATGGATGCAGTGAAGGATGACAAGGAGGTAGTTGGAGTTAGAGTCGAGGATACAGAGGATGGGGGGAGATGGAAAATGTTGATTGCTGTGTCAACCCCTGAAAAAAGGGACAAGCCGAAAGGGAAAGAAGAAGAAGTATATTGTGACAAACATCAATCCAGGCTTGGAAAAGATCATATATAAATCAACTATAATAGAGAAATTAGAAATAAAAAAAGAGAAGGACGTAACTTCTGGCTGTTGAAGCATATGACTTTTTTTTTTTTGATCTGTCGCTTAAATTCACCGTTGACTGAGTTTGCAGGAAAAGTCGAGAGTGAATGAAAACTGAAAATGGAGACAACTCAATTATTAATGAAAGAAAAGCACTCCATATGAACCAGATCCTTGTGGTGATGCACTACAAATGAACCCAGGGCTTTGGCCCAGGTAATGGGCCGTGCATTTTCTGCTCCTCTGGGATGAAGTGACAGGACAGGGAAAGTGAGGATGCCGGAAAAAAAAAGGGATCTGTGAGGAAAGGAGAGCTGGGGAGAAAAAAAAAAAAAACGTGAGGGATCCAGCGGGCTAATGGAAACCACATTCTCCTTCCTGGTTCCTGTGCATTAGCAGTACCAGGATCTTCCATCTTTCTATGACTAATTGACCAGACGAAGGCAGAAGCCTGACGAGTTGAGTATCTGAAGACTTTGTCTACCGAAGCCCCTGCTTTTTACACTTTATATCTTCAGTTGCTTCCACAACTTTTTGCACATTTCCAATGAGCATATTTCATCTTTGGCACCATTTTACGTTATACATCTGAATGTCACGGGCCATCTTTAGCTCTACGCCACAGGTGTCAAACTTGGGCCCAGGGGCCAAATCTATCTTGCTAGGCACCCAAGAGACCCTCTTGGGTGCCTAGCAAGATAGATTTGCACTGCCTCTGCATTAAATATCTAGAGCAGTGGTTCTTAACCTTGTTGGAACTACCGAACTCCACCAGTTTCATACGCGCATTCACCGAACCCTACTTTAGGGTTCGATCTAACCCAGGTTAAGAACCACTGATCTAGAGAAAAGGAAATATTTACCGTTTATTTTTCAATAAATATCCAGTCTGACCCGTGACTTAATGCCAGTTTTTACTTGTAGTGACACCCCTGATCTAGGCGATGTGGAAAGGAGGTACAGAAGGAAAGGTGGGCCTACAACTGAATTGGTGATTCTGCAGCGTTCCCAAATAGGCTTTATCTTGCAGGTGCCAGTATAAAATAACAGGAATTTTCAACAGAAGTGAAACCCACAACTCAGATTGGTCGAGCTCCTGTGGGTACTACTTTAATAATAATAATTCATTTCTACAGAAAAAAGCGGACGGGACGTTTTTTTTTCCCTGTGATGTTTAGGTGTCATATAGAGACATAACCGACTTTGTGATCAATTACCCTAATAGCTGCCTTGCTGATTTGCTCCAGGTGAGAACTGGCTGCCAATGTCACAAATTAATCACTCGAGTTAGCCTAATTAATTAAGCCTCTGGTGGAGGCCGATAACTACTCTCCCAAGAGCCTCTAAATTGGTGGTCCGCATCTGTGACATTTTAGCGTTAGAGATAAGGACTTCCGCTAAAAGGTTTCTTCTCTTCACCGACCCCATAGACAATGACCTGTTAATTTAAAACGTTTCTAATTTTTTTTAGAAACAAACAAACTGCATTAAAAAGGAACAATCCCTGAAAGTCACGCATTAAATTACTGTTTTGTCTCATAAAGAAAATTGAGATACACGTGAAAAGACGTGATACAACAAAATGTCATGTCTCACAGGTGGAAATGTGAGCTGTAATTAGTGATACGGAGAACCACAGAGTAAAATGTTTAGTGAAAAATATATATGACAAAAAAAATCCCCTATTTGTCTCCCCTTTCTTTTCTAAGAAAAAAGGACAATTTTATTTTAATGATTTTCTTCCTTCTTCAGCTTACACAGTCTTGTACTTGAGATATGGAGATATTCCAAGTACTTATAGTAAGCCAGCAGAGCTCTCCTTTCCCAGGAGGCCACCAATCTCACTGGGAGAAGCGATGGTTTAAACCCACAGCAGGGGGGTGGTCTAATTGCAATCCTCCTATGAGAGAAAAGCACCACCTTGTGACCAATACCAGAAATGCACTGAAAATAGTCCTCCCAGCTGTTCTAAAAAAAAAAGATCCTTCTGAAAAAAAAAAAGAAAAAAAAGAAACGTGTCAAACTATGGCCCACGGACCAAATCTGGTCCAAAAATATTGTATTTGGCCCATATGAAATATGTATTACAGTTGGACCGCTATTTATTTATTTATTTTTCATTTCTAACACCCCCATTAAAAGCTTAAGGCATTTTTAGATTATTATTTTAGAAGCTGCAAAAATTCTTATTCAAGATTCAAGGCAATGGCTTCCTGGGACTGGCCCCAATCCCCAACTCCCCATCTCCACCTCCATGCTCATGCCCTTAGGCACCTGGCGATCACCACAGGTGGGCTTGTTAATGGCCTGTGGTGTGGTCATGTTCTAACGAAGGCCGATCTCTGTGTGCCTTGTCTGATTGCTGAGAAAGGTAATCAGCAGAATTAACTTTGGGAATCAAACTTAAATTGGACTGAAAATACTCGATAAATTATATATAAATAAAAAAAAAACACAGTTGATAAGTGAAGACTGAATGCAGAAAGACAGATCTATGATGTGTTGATTAAAGCCGTGCCCTGACTCAGCACCGACTCACTTGCAGGATTTCATCAATCACTAGCTTTTTTTTTTTTGGCAGCAAAGCAATTAAAAAGTGTGCGAGGTGAGGGATTGATTACTCACTGGAGGAGCTCACGCATTGTTTCTCAGCGGCCTCGCCCTGAGTGCTGGTCTTGGTCGGCTCCTCTCCTGTGGCCTGCGGCTTTCTGGTTGCCACGGCACCCGGAGCAGCCGTCTGCTGAGGCGCAGGGAGCAGATCTGTGCAGCAGAGGATCAATCTAAAGTTTAGACTACTTTGGATATGTATGCTAATTTACTGTGTATATTTCAGGACTTGAACAAGGACAATGTCTAGGTCTGAGATATCACATATTACAGGTCCTCAACAACTATGTTTACCTGCTACTTTAAAGTTTATAAAGTTTTTAAGAGAGTTTTTGGAAAAAATATCAACCATTCTCAGAGATGTTCCTGAAGCAAAAGCCTGTCTCAGATTTACCCAAAGTCCACTCAGCAGTGCTTGGGGCTGTTTGGTGAGCATACAGATGCAGAGCATCAAGCAGACATCTCGAACAGAAGGTATCGTCTGGATCGTTGCAGCCTTGGGCATGCCTTCTTACCGCTCCGCATACTCTGCACTAAAACTCCATCAAGAACTACCGAGAAACCCAGGTGATTATTTTCTCTCAAAAAAAAAACATTGAGTGGCTCGGTGTTTGTTATTCAACTCAGGGAGTTTTTATCCTATTATTTTATTTAAATTAACAAATGAAGCTTTTAGGTGCACTCTTAGTGGTGTGTTGTAGTCATCCACAGAGAGAGTATGAAGATAAAGAAATACTAATTTGCCAATATGCGTTTTAAGGTGGTAATTGCTTCTAGCCAAATTGGCTGTTGAGATGTTTACTACCAAAAAATTGCACAAAAATTTCTTTTGTTGACGTATTAACCGAAATAAAACGTTCGGCACTGCGGTAGATGAGATTTTAAGGTTCATTTTCTCCATGTTTCTGTATTTAGATTCAGTGAAACTGTTTTCTTACTCTTTTTCCGCCGCGCCTCTTTTATCTCCTCGCACATGCGGTCGAACTCTGGGTCCAGCTCTGCGGCGAAGATGGCGTGGGCTGTGTCCTTTAGGCTGCAAGCTCGATGTCTGATCACCTTGTCTGGAAAAGAGAGGGATGGGAAACATCACCTCATACTTTAGTCGAAAACATAAAAAAATATATAAAATATTTGTATAGAAAAATATGAAGTTCGAAACAAGGACTTTACATTGTTTTTCACATACTTTTTTCACATTAAATAAGAATTTTGGTTTCTAAGGCTTACAAGCGTGCAGTGTGAAAGAGTCAATAAAGAGCAGACACCTTCATTAGTGCAGTGTTCCCCAAACTTTTCTGCGCCACGGACTGGTTAAATGTCACGTACTATTTTCACGGAACGGTTGTTAAGTGGCGGATAAATACCCCTTATCAAAAGTAAATTTCCAGTGTTCTGAAATATTTTCCTTCCTATAAAATCTTCCTACCTCTATTAACTATGCATGCATACAACAAGGATTTCTCTAGTGCACACACCCTATAATTTTCTCCTACCAGACCAGTATAAAAAGTTAGAATCTTGTATCAATGACTCTTTGTCATTTTGAGTTTATTGTTGTTGTCTTCACTGAGAAAATATTTCCTAATCAAATATAGTTGCATTATTGATGATGGAATCCTAGCCATTCTATTGTTTAGTTCTTTTGTTGATATGGGTATGGATCAAGTGGAAGTAATAGCCAGATGGAGCCAAAAGGAAACATTATTTCTCTGCGGCCCGGCACCAATTCACCCACGGACCTGTACCGGTACCTTGAATAAGAGAATAAAGGTAGACTTTGTCTGTTTATAGAAATTATATTATATTATATTTGTCAAAAAAAGGTCTTGACATCTATGATCTCTTTATTTTGCAGGACGATTAAGTAGAAATTAATATAGTCTAATAGTGTTCTTTCTGTTGGTGCTGAAATCTTTAACGGCGTAGTTAATCCACCTTTCTTGTTCCTGCATCCGTGTAGAGAGAAAATAAATACCGAGACGAAGGGGGGGAAAGGCCAAAAAAACAGGCTCTGTAAACAGAACAGCTCTCATTACTGCAGACACAGAGAGAGCAGTTCAGGCAGAGAGTGGCAGGAGGGTCACAATATGCCAGCTTTCTTTGTCTAATTGGAGGACGGCTGGCTAATTGCGATGACTGCTAGTGGAGTGTGTGTGCGATAAAAGGGCATGGGAAAGCAACAAATGGCAGGTAAAATGCCAGAAGAGCAGAAGGAAGCAAACTGCTGTTTATCTGTTCTTCCACAGTTGACGCCGGATTGTTTTCGCCATTTCCCTGGAGTAACGAAGAGTTTGTAGCAATAACTCACACGGTGGAGAAGCATCTTGTGCAGCTTTTCTTCACTTTTTTTTTTTTAAATCAATACCAAGTCATTATCTGTCAAGGAGGAAAGAGGTAGTGATTTGCGAACAACAGCATGGTTTTATGCCGAGAAAGAGTACCTCAGATGCAATATTTGCCAGAGGATATTGATGAAGAAGAAGAGAGAGGGTCAGAAGGAGCTTCATTGTGACTTTGTAGATTTAGAAAAAGCCTCTGACAGGGGAGGAATTTGTATGAGGAAGTCAGGAGTGGCAGAGAAGTATGTTAGATTGGTGCAGGATATGTATGAGAACAGTACAAAAGTGGTGAGATGTGCTGTTGGAAGGACTTTAAGGTGGAGGTGGGACTGCCTGAAGGATCAGTCCTGAGCCCCTTTTAGTTTGCTTTAGTGATGGACAGATTGACAGATGAGGTCAGACAGGAGTCTCCATGGACCATGATTTTTGCAGATGACATTGTGATCTGCAGTGAGAGTAGGCAACAACTAGAGGAGAACCTAGAGAGGTGGAGGTTTGGAGTAGAAAGAAGAGGACTGAAGGTCAGTTGTAGTGAAACAAAGTATATGTGTGTGAATGAAAGGGAGAACAGTGGAATGGTGAGGTTACAAGGAGCAGAGGTGGGGAAGGTGGAGGAGTTTAGATAGAAGAATGCTGCCAGGTAGGAGATGAAGAGGACGGCAAAAGAGGAGATTTATGGATGCAGTGAGGGAGGACATGGAGGTAGTTGGAGTTAGAGTTGAGGATAATGACAGGGTGAGATGGACAATGTTGACTTGCTGTAGTAACCCCTGAAAAAGGCACAAGTCGAAAAGGAAAAGGAGATCTGTCAAGGCCTGTAGTTGAAAAAAAAAAAAGACATGAAAACTAACACAAAGCCTGGTTCCAATATACAGATATACATGGACGACATCATCATCCTTGGAGAGCGTGCGGTCCTCGGCGCTCAGGCGACCAGACTGCACAGCGATAATGAGTTTCCACAGCACTTTGTAATCTAACGGTGGAACTTTCTAGGAGCGTAATTGTGCAAAAGTCTGAGCCATATTCCCAAAGCCGGGCCATAGATGAGCAGGCGAGAGCCTTCGTTAGTCTTTTTTATTAAACTGCCTAATTGCATTTTTCCCCTTTAGTGTATCATTTGTAGACCCCGCATTCCAACAAATGACCCAGGCCCTTTTTCCCTGAAAAGACAGAGAAATGATTTATTCATCCGAGCTGGCACAGAACTGCTTCCCATTAGTACCAGCCAGTTATAAGCTAGCGAGGGAACTGAAGCAGCTAAACACATGAGGCGAAATTAAAATGGTCACGTCGAAGTGAATGGTCTGAAGCCGACCTACTGTATGGGGGGCCTTTCACATAATATCAGTTTTTTCTTTTCCCTGCTGAGATTTTAATTTCAGCGTCGGGGAAATTTTCTTCTTTTGTGCAACCAGCTGTTCTTAATTGGTGTCCATTACTCCTGGTTATTATAGTGCACACACGGACACGCAGCTCTCTGTCTAAACACAGGCCTGTTTTGTTTTTTTAAACTCCTCCATTAGGAGTGTAAATATAAATCGAACTTATTAGGGAACCGTTTGCAAAAATATGTCTCTTTTGTTTCTTTGTGTTGCAAAAGTCATTACGCTGCCGGCAGCATGGGAACCACAGAGGTGAGGTCGCGAAAGAAATAAAAAGAAGAAAATGAAATTATTGTGTGTTTGAAGGTTTTTCCCGGCGACGGAGCGTGCATTACAGAGTGAAAATCCCCTTTTGCTGTGAGTATTTCATGTCATTTTAACCTCAGTAAGACGGTAATTTTATTGCCTGGAAGCCTGTTTTTTTTAAGTCATTAAGTGGTTCGTTTAATTACTTTTTACTCACAAGAACGCAGCCCTAATGAATAAACACAAAGGCTGCACAAACGCAAATTATTTGGACTTAATATACCTCTGTTGTGCAAAAGAAAGAGGAAATGTATATATCACAGCCAGTGTTTGTCCTGTTAATATAATAAGGCAACTGCAGGAAAACCACAAGTGTATTTGTATTCTTGTCTCTCCTCAACATCGTGATGTCCATTACTTCTTACCTCCAGGGTCTTTGTCAGGGTTGTATTCTAATGCATTACTGCATATGAGGTCAATATCCACCAGGAAGTCTTTCACTGTCAGGTACTTGTGTGTGTCAATCTTGGTCATGACGGTTGACAGGTCCATGGGCTGCTGAATGACTTCAAGGTAGTCTGACACCTGGCACGCAAACAGCAGTTAGTTTGAATAAAAGCTGAACTAACGGTGACTGACAAATGGCAGAGACGTCACTCCGCCCCCTTCTTTACCTCCTCGATGTCGACGGGCTTGCTGAAGATGTAGAAGCGTTTGTCGGTGGCCAGGCGTTTGGTCACGTCCCTGAGAAAGAGCCTGAGCTCCCGTAGCGTGTTTTCCTCCTGATCAGCCAGGCGGCGCTGTTCCTCCGCTGACAACACCCTGGGGCCGGGAGCCTCCGCCACTGGCAGCACCTCTTTGCACCTTCCTGCAAAGACAAATGAAAGACAAAAAGCACCAAGTGAGAGGGGGAAGCACACCGCAGCGGGACGCAGATTCAATTAGCAGACCATAATTTCACCGAGGGGTCTTGGGGAAAAAAAAAAAGGAAAAATCAAAATGTGAACAGGAGTCTTAAGCCTCGCTACAGTCAAAAATAACAAAAACAAAATGCACTGCTTCCACTTTGAGGAAGCAGAAATCAAACTAAATCCTTGACCTTAGTTTTTCCATTAGCCTGTGCAGGTAAACAGGTTATGACATTCCTGCACCAGGGAAATTCCACTTGCAAAAACACGTTCAAAGACGCTGAGAAAGAAGACAGCAGCCTGTGACAGAGTGATGAGGCCGGCTAAACAGATAGTCTCTCCTGTTTTCCCCAGGCATCTGTCCTTGCCCAGGGGATGTGCAGACATCGTTAGGACGAAGCCGCAGCCCCTCAGGCTGCTTCGCTCACTAGGCGCATTTCAAACTCTGATTCTAATTATGGCTAATAGCAGCTGGGGCCCTCTTGTGGCAATTCCTTTTTATCGCCTGTCCTCTCTACTGGAAGCCAGCCTGGTGTCTTGGTTGGACCGGAACCCCTGAAGAGCACCAGGAAAGGGCAAGGGACCCCTACCACGCATCAATTTTCAACTAAAATTTCTGGGTGAATGAGTCTCCCATATTTCACTGTAATAAAAAGGCATTTTTACACGACTACAGTTTAGGAAGCCACTACAACTGTTTCTTCTTCTCCTTTCGGCTTGTTCCTTTTTTAAGGGTTGCCACAGTGAGTCAACAATTTCCATCTCACCCTGTCCTCTGTATCTTCTACTCTAACTGCAACTACCTCCATGTCCTCCCTCACTGCATCCATCAATCTCCTCTTCGTCTCCAACCTGGTAACTCCATCTCTAGGATCATTCATCTACCAATGTATTCACTGTCTACCCTCTGAACATGTCCAAAGCATCTTAATCTCTTCGACCAACAGTAGTCCAAAAGTACCGTGTAAGTAAACAGCACTGTTAGCAGTCGTTGCTAACCCGCGACCGATCGGATATGAAAATAATTTTGATGTTTCGCATCTTAGATTTGGCCAAAGTTTTACACTTCCTGATGCACCCCTCACTATTTATCCGGGCTTGGGACCGGAACTAAAAAAAAAAAAAACACTGGCTTCTGCCGCCTAGTGGCTGCTTTACTTTTACAACTGTTTCCAATATTCATTCGTCTTCTGTTTGTCCGTTGCCGGGTCCCGGAGGCAGCTGGCACCACCCAAATCACAATGCACCATATTGTGAGCCTTCCTGTGGGTGGTTAACCCACAAGAAGTTATATGGGTCAGAATGCAACCTGGTGGATTTGAACCTGAAGCCCTGCAGACCCAAGTCTGCTTCCTTAACCACTAGGCCACCATTGCCGACTACGAATGTTTGTTTAAAGAAAAAAATATTGTAAGAAACAAAAATTAAACCATTTGAGTTTTAGACTAAGTAAAAGACAACCATTATGCCATTTACTCCAATAATAATGGCTTTGGTTACATTTACTTTAATTTCCAGAAATTACATTTAAGGCACTGCACCTGCATTCCTGACACGTGGCGGAGCTCTGGCTGCCTGGACCAGGAGCAAGTTGGAGAAGAAGTTCCGTCGGTCCTCTTCGCTTGGGGGGCACAGCGTCAGCACCTCGCCGTAGGTCTTCTGGAATATGCTTCTCACCTTTGAAAGCGGGGGGGGGACGAGTTAATAAAATGACGATGAAGTCAAGTGAACAGAATGTGATGAAATTCACTGCATCCTTTAGTTTAGTGCTTCATTACTTCTCACGGGTCACGTCATTTGGCAATGACTCATTACAGGAGCCTGAAATTCATTTTCCAACTTTATTAAGTAAACACATTGGAATACAAATGAGCTCTATGATAAATGGTAAGTTAATGACCAGTGGCAGAGTGGAGCTGGACTAGGTGAAGACTGAATGGACTCATTGTTATCGAGGTTTAACCGGAGAAGAAGTAAAAGAAGAAGTGGAACTCTGACAGTTTGTACAAATAATTTGTGATCGATTCTATGTGGAAAAATCAGCAGTAGTTGTGGTACTCTATTGAAGTGGGAGGAGGAAGAAGAGGAAAAAAGAGGAGGAAGATAAATCATTTGAAAAAACAATTTAATAATGTTTGACTGCAGTGGTGGCCAAGTGGTTGAGGAAGTGTAATTGGGTCAGCAAAGTTAAGGTTCAGTTCCACCAGCTGCCCGATTGTATCTCAGCATAGCACCATCCTGACCCACATCACCTCGAGTGAGCTCACCACCCACAGGAAGACTCACACTCTGGTGCAGTGTGATTTGAGTGGCAGTCGTGGAGACTGCTGCGCCTGTGACCCGGTAAGATATAAGAGTATGAGTGGGCAAAGCAAGCGATGGCCAAAAAATTTAATTTGTTCCTCTCAGTGTAAACTTGACAAAATCCACTGAGTACAGCTTTAATTAACAGTCGTCAACAGTCCTGACAATCCAGCAACCACGCGCGTCAGCCACTCGTGTCCCACGTCCTTGCGCAATTTAACCGTCTTTAAAGAGCTCATTAGAGAAGTGACAAATTTTGCAACAAATGTCTCATTTTCTTACATGCACTGAGTCAACCTACTGTGACTAACCGAAGCCCCAGGTGCATCATGAAATTAACTTTTCACATAACAAGTCCTTTATGAAGAAAACTGATCACAACACATGTGCACAAAACCTTCAACTGAGCAAAGTCCTGGACATGTTGAAATGCACATTAAAAAGTTTTCAAACTTGCAATCTATCCTGACACAAAATTAAGTCTGAAAAACCTCGTTAAATAGAAAAAAATAAATAATAATGAGTAGAAGGACTTGGCAAAGCTGCTCAACTCTGGAAAGGGTTCAACCAGCCACAGACGCTAAAGTGGAAATGTTCTATAAAATAAAGAATATGACATTGAGTCAGATAAAAGAATGTTCGAGGTTTTAACCAGAATTCTATCAGCCAAAATTGGATTGGAAAATCTTGATATATTTTTCAATTAAAAGTTTACCATCTGTAATGAAGCACACTACTGGCACAAGTAAACAAAAGACACATCTCAGCTTCTTTCAAGTCCACTGAGTATTTTAAATGCGGGCTACTGGGGCCATGGAAGTTCCCAACTTGGTTGTGTGATGAAGTTCTCAAGCTGCTCCCGATGGGAAATCCCTGTTTGCTGGCTAAGCACTTTATATCTCACCCCATCTGTCTTTCACATCGTTCCTCTTTTTTAGACAATGCTTTTCTCTCCATATCCCCTTCTGGTCTGTTTCCTTCTCTAGCTTCTCTTTACACTCAGAAAAAAAAAAAAAAAAGAGGATGGAGGGAAATGAAATGTATAATGGCAAAAACAGCAGGGAGACGGATAATGATTCTCCATAGGCGTAGAAAGCAGCAAGGACGCAGTCACGGCATATTCCCCAAATAACAATCATTTCTTGAGTGCTGAGCACTTTATTTAAAAGCAGTCCCCATCCCCCGCCACCCCCCCACCCCAAAAAAAAACTTTGCCTGTCTCTCATGTGTCAAAAAACACAACCAGAGTCAACAGTCCTGTGTGCAATCCACATAAAAGCAGCTGTATTTGGGAGGCGACTCGCTAAATCACTGCGGTTCTAAAAGTTAAAACTCTGCCTCTGCTTTCGAGAAACACAGGAGATCACTTCAAATCTCCTGCAGGAGCACTGAAATGAAAACAGAGTTCGGGAAAAAAAATAAAAAAATATAAAATAAAAATGCTGATGAAACCCGTACAGCGATGCTCACTGTGACGCACAGACGGCGACGACCGAGCAGAGCCAGAGTGGCGCTGCTGATGCAAGGGTTTCGACACACGTGGTGGAAGCTCAACTCCACTGCAAAGATGTTGATCTTCCTAATGCTCTGCATTCAAACAATAAGCTGTTGACATGAGATGGAGTTGGTTAAACTCCATGGCCCTTCACTATTTTAGAAATTGGGAAACCATTTGTGTTTTACCGCTGATGTAGAGTTTTATTTTGACATTTTGACAAATAGAGAATAAAGTTTGACTTATATATGGTAAAACAGCATTTCTGCCAAGAAAGAGCACCACAGATGCAATATTTGCCTTGCGGATGTTGATACAGATTTTGTAGATTGCCAAGTGCCAAGGGAGGAATTGTGGTTTTGTATGAGGAAGTCAGGAGTGGCAGAGAAGTATGTTAGAGATATTGGTGCAGGATATGTATGGGGAGGTTACAAGGAACAAAGGTGGAGATGGAAATGCTGAGAAGATCAACTGCTCCGAGCAGTGGAGACTGTGGAAGAGAGGTGAAGAATCGGGTGGATGCAGGATGGAACAACTGGAGAAAGCGTCAGGAGTGATTTGTGATAGAAGAGTGTCAGCTACGGTAAAGGAAAAGGTTTACAGGAGAAGAAGACGAAGAGTTTGACTTATATATCCGGCATATGCTGAAGACAACATGTTCATAGGTAATGTAACCTAGTAAGGTAGGTAAAAAAAAATATTTACAAGTAATTATGACCAAATTAATTGTTTACTTAACAAACTAGAAACTCGGCAAACTCAAGATCAATAACTAAGTGACATTTCAAAGTAATTACCATCTGTTACGCAAATAGGTTCAACATGGCTTTGCCTCCGCACATCTGTGCTATCTTTTCTTCTGAAAATTAAAAGTTTGTAAGATTAATTTACTTGTTCAGAGGCCCATTGCGGTAAACACCTTAGCTTCTGGACTAGAGTTGATCACGTTAGACCACAGGGGTCAAACTCAGGCCCAGGGGCCAAATCTGCCCGGCAAGATAAAATCAAATATGTACTAGAGTTGGCCCACCACTATGAAGACATTATTACTGTCAGATTTTCATTAAAATGATCTGGAAAGACTACAAAGAGACATAATAAGAAACAAATACCACCAATGTGTGAATTATTTCTAATGTAATTTGTCATGTCTTGATAACATTAAGCTATGGCTGTTCCAGAGTCAATGTTTCCATAAGAAATAACTATATTTAATATCTGGAGAGAAGTGTAAACATGCACGTTTACAGCTAATTCAAATTCCTTCCTTCCCTTCAAATTTTGTCTTTTTTAAAATACGATTTGTATAATATGTTTATTTTTATACCTAGTATTTCTAATTTATTCCCTGCATTGGAGCTATTGTAAAAGTATGTTTCCGCCTTGGGGGTAGGAGTAATAAACAATTCAATTCAATTTCTCAATATATGTTGAGTTTGACCCGTGACTTCATTTCGGTTTTTAATTCTGGCCCACGGTGATGTTGAGTTTGACACCACTGACTTAGACTTATGCATATCCTACAATCACCTGACCCATAGTATGATAAAAGAAAAAAAAAATCTAAAATTATGTCTGAAATGTTACATCAGCTTCACCCCCGCACATAAATATTTATGTCTTTCTATTAATTTCAGCACGAGCATCATCTTTTTTACACCCAGTTATATATATATATATATATGCGCACAAATTGTAGGTTGTCGTTTCCCTAACTGCTGTTGGTAACAGCTATTATTTCTGCTTTTGCAAAAGATGTGTCTGAGCTATTTCCATTAGTCTCCACCGAACTGGAAGCCTGGCCATGCACAGTGAAGGGCTGTTTGGGGAGTGAAGGAGGCCATGTAGTTGGACCCAAGCCTGTAGTGACAGTTTTGGCTGGGGAGGGATGCTGCCTGCTCCCTGCTGAGGTTTGGAGCTGAGACAGCAGCTGTCACTGTGTTCTCAGAGCCAGACAGTGCAGCACCGCGCTCGCACACAGCCCAACTGCTTAGAGGACCAAACACTGCGGCAAAAAAAAAGCATGCTCAAAAACTGAAAGCAGATTATCCCCATGATTATACGCAAAAAAAACCATCCTAATGTAAAAGAAACAAGTTTAAGTTAAAATATTGGAAAGATAAATACTGCCGGGATTGATGTCCTTGTTTCCAACATGCAAATCGCCCTCGGTGGAAGGTCTGGGCCGTGTTTCAGTGGGACCAACTATAGACTCAGCAGTGGAGCTCTGCTCCTAACTGAAAATCCGTGACCTCTAAGGAACTGAGGACAAAAGAGTTTTTAGAAATGGCACACTGCTTCTTCTCATCATGTGCAGGGCTGCCAACATCAATTGGCACTGGGCTGTACTGATAGATGATTTATGCTCCAAACGATAAAATTACCAAAAATTAAATGCGTCTGGAAAGTTTTGTAAAAAAAAAGTGTAAGGAGACAAAAAAAGAGCCTACATCTTTCAAGAAAAAGAAAGCTGAATTTATCAGACAACTGCATAAGTCCTACTGAAATATAGTTTTACTGCAGTAGGGTTTTCCTACGTATCAGGCCTGCGCTCTTAAGTACATGGTGAACATCTCTCTAATGAGGCAATGAACCTTTAAAACTGCTTCAACCAAGCGTTCTGCAGTAAAAGACAAGTACAATAGTATTCAGACACTATAGCACATTGAAAACAACATTTTTCTTCAATAAATACTAAGCAGATTATCTGCAGATAATCTGAGAAACTTTCTGTATTTTCTTTTCAGCCTACTAGGAAAATGATCCAAGTGTTGGTCCCCACCCTGGTGCTTGGGGACCGCTTATCTATACCACAAAATCATGTGAGAGCCTCAATAATATGACGCTCATTTGTTTTCTGCTTGGAAACTCCTGGCAGTTCGTCACATTCATTTTTGGCATATTGTTCTGAGCCAGTTAGTAACAAGCTCCAAGTGTGCACAGTTGCTTCTCGTGACCCAGAAAGCAACGACCATTAACACTACAATTTTTCCCTCAGTTGTTTACGACAGATTATTAAACCGGAAACTTTCAACTGCAAAACATGACAAAAAGAAACTTCCCAAAATAAGGAGAGGGGGAAAAAAAAATAAAATAAAAAGATCACAACAGTTACAACTGGCAGCAACAACATCAGAGATTAAACCAGCACAGTGGTCTTCTCCCCCGTGAAGTCGACTGCAGAAAGTGTCTCCTCCACCTTGGAGCACCACCAGGATTGAAGTCCTGCCTTCCCCGCGGCCAAACAGGGAAAATACATCCTGTAGTCTGGCCGTATACAGTGATATAGTTTTCCAGGGCCTGCCAACCCTCTGACCTAATTACCGTCCTGCTTTTGCCTGACAAGAGTAAAGCCCTCTTTACTTTCCTCCATATCTTTTTCCCATCTAATTCCCATCCCGTCGCCCCCCCCGTCCCTCCAACTCTATCGCAATCTCTCCATTCCAACCAACCACACAGTAGGTGGTCTAAGGCTGTTTTTCTTCTTATAAAAAAAAATAATAAAAAGAGAATAATAAATCCAGGAGATGGGATAGACGAGCAGCAGTGAGGATCACCAAAGAGAAAAGTGGGCAGTGGAATAATTGATAAGAAAAGGGAGATGAAGCTGAAGTAGATGAAACTCCGTGGGAGCAGAAAACCTCGACTGTGATACACTGTGTGCATCTGTACTCACATTACGGACTACGAGAGGGAAAGGGAGCCTTTGATTTATGACTTCAGTGGAAGACTCTACAACAGGGTGGATAAATACTTCAGGTTTAACGCTACGCAACCGGCGGTTAAACCAAAGCCAACAAACTTACATCAATTGGTAACTAAAAATTAATACAGGGTTTAAAATAAAGGCAACATATCAGTAGATATGTCGGAAATCCCTACTTAAAAATCACATAGGAATGTCAGATTGATCACTCAGAGCAATGAAATATCACAGGGGAACATAGGAAAAACGACGGATACCTGTGTATTCCTCACTTAAAAACGATAATAAAAACAGTACTAATTAGTATAGCTTCTGTTAACAGGACAGTTGTGAGACTAGCCATGATGTATGGGTTAGAGAAACTACAAAAAGGCAGAGGACAGGAAGGAGAGCTGGAGTTGGAGGAGTTAAAGATGCTGAGATTCGCAGGCAGGCAACCCTTGAAAAAGTGACAAGCCGAAAGGAAAAGAAGAATTAGTATAGCTCCTGTCTGGATGTGACTTCATGCAAAGGTCTGCTCCAAAAATAAATAAAAAAGAGAATACTGACTTCTGGTGACGAACATTGACCAAATGCTCTCCCAGACCATAGGAGGGCTCTATAATAAGGTCTAATGCTGAAAAAACTAATTAGGTGACATTTTCCATGCACAAAAAAGGGATATAATGGCTTGATCTCAGACTGGAATAAGGAAAAAAAAAAACACAGTAGCTGACTTTGAGGGTCAAAAAAAAAAAAATACACAATTGCCAACGAAGGCATAAACTACAGCACTTAGTAGACCACAAAAAAGTGATTCAGCTCACACAATACATGCAAATAAAGTTAATGTTTTAATTTTCTGGGGGTGAAAGGACAAAATACGCACAGAACTGAACAAAGGTTCTGAAGTGAGTGGTTCTTTTTGCTTAGATTAATTCATGAAATACACCTAAATGACCCTCATAACAAAAAAAAAAACTTAATTATGTAAAAAATAAATAATTGTATACATTTTCTACTGATTTCTTTTAAACAGTGAGGTTTTTTTTTTAAATATACATAATTCTCCTACCTCCCCTGACAGTTGTGAGTAGTGGGTCTCGGCTGTGGCAAGAATTAGGACGGGGCTGAAAGAGGGCACATCCTGCAGCAGGGTGAGAAAGGTGCTCTTCACTGTGTCACCCACCGTCTCCCACCACTCCGAGATATGGGGCATGAAAATCACGCTTGGTACACTCCGCGTCGCCTCCCGAAAGACCTGCAACCAGAAATTTCTGTTCATTTCAATCTTGCTTCGATTATTCCAATCAGATTAGATGTTTAGGATTCAAATGTAAACGTAGATGTCAAATCACTTCGGAAATGTTTACGAGTAAAAACTACATCCTCAAAGATATACTGCTCAGTGATCCGGGGCAATCGTCTTCTCCGAAACAAACATTAGTAGTTTCTCCTGACAGTCTGATGTATATATTTTGTAAGACATCGCCGCTTTAGCATCGGCTGTCAAACGGCCTGACGTGCGCTCTGTCGTGAAGTGTTATTTCAACCAGACATGAAAGAAAAAGCCAAATTATTGGACAAAAAAAGCGCCAACTCTCGCGTGTAACAACCTGAGCGCACGACTCCTCTGGTGTCTTAGCACTGACGGAGTAAAGGGTGGGCAGATCCAGGCGATGCACTGGCAGCTTGTCCAGATGGTGCAGCAGCGCAGGGGCCAAGTGGGAGCTCTGTCCTGAGCCACGGGCCCCGGCCAACAGGAGACGAGGTCGGTATGCAGTGGGCTGTCGGACAGCAGAGCTGGAGGGAAGATGTGAGTTAGTATTTGGTGTAGTAGATCAACGTTCCCCAACATGTTTGCACCACAGAGTTAAATGTACTATTTTCACAGATTGTTATGTTGTAGCAGATAAATTAGATAGATTGGGCCCAAATAGATTGGGTCCAAAGGAGGCATTATTTCTCTGTGGCCCGGCACCAATTTACCCACGGACCGGTACCGGTCCCCAGCCCAATGGTTGTGGACCACTGTGGTAGATAATACAGCACGATTACTGATAATGGGATCAATGAGAGTTGCTTTTATCGAGTCTCGTTGAAAATAAAGGACGAGGGAATTGCGGTAGCGAGAAGGTTTTGGCTTTGTGGCATGACTTTAACCTGCTCATTTAATCCCAGCATTTAATCTTTGGTCCTCAGAGATTGAATGCACAGTCTTAGTGTAAAATCAATAGGGTTTACACCCTGTATTCAGTAAGCACCACACAAAAACAGGATCAAAACCTGAAGTGATTTGATGTCATTGCTCGAAAAGGTCTGGACAGCAGTTTATAATATTTTTGTTGCAGATATCCAACTTCTTTTAAGGTCATCTATTTTTGTTGAGCTGTGACAATGTTTCCAAAAACACGTGATAAGTTATTCAACTTTTTTTTCAATAAAATGTGAAGCGTAGATGTGAATTTAAATTTGTTTCTTTTTTTACACTTCATAAAAAAGTGGGAAACTTTAATCTTTTACTGTTGTTTCTGTCAATACTAATCCAGAATACTTCTGAATACTCACAAAGAAAAATGGAGAAAGGGTCTGTGCACCGCAGAAGACTCTTTGAGGAATGCAGCAGGCTCATCTTCGTAGATGGAAGACGAGCTGTTCTCATTGTCATCGTCGCTGTACAATTCCTCATCAAGCAGCTGATTGTCACCGCCTGAAAAGTAGCGGAACAAAAGCAGAAACAGGTGTTAACTTGAATTACTGAGCATTTTCGTGGCGAAAAAGGGACATAAAAGCTTGTTTTTGCGCACTTTAATCTTGAAAGCTACCCTGGCGATTACACTAATGCAGCAATTTCCCTGAAAGAACGGGTATAAAAGAGAAGTCAGACTCGGTGACCAATGTGCGAAAACAAATTACAACTGAGGAAATTAATGTTTTAACTAAATCTGAAAACCTACAGCTGGGATGTTATTTGGTCACCGTTAATCTGCTGCAAGCGTTCTTGTTGACTTGAGGTGGATTCGGAGGATTAACTTATCTAATATCTGCACTATCACTGCTTACACCGCAGGGAAAGTTGTTTCTCTACACCTTTGTACAAGGCACACAGTGACGGAGACATTTCATTATCTCTTTCTTATTTTCCTTCCTTCTTATTACAAAACTCCAGACAGAAAAACACCCGAACAAATCAAGGCAGCAAGGGAGGGGGAGAGCAAACATCTCAGGTTAGCATAAGAACACAACTTATACAAAAGGCCAATAATGTAGCTGATATTAGGGAGAGTTTCCACACCTCTACCATAGGAAGTTTAAGACTCAGGACTCAGCCTCAAAATCCTGGCCCAACTTCCCTAGGATCCTATAGGACTTTAAAGAACCTTTGTGTAGATAAATTAAATTTGATTTTCTCCTTGCTTCCCGCCTGTCTGTCCTGGGTGAGAATCCCCTCCACTGTCCAATAGCCTGAAGTTTCCTGACTGGGGTTTTGGGAGTCGTTCCTCAGCCGGTGTAAGGGTCTATAAGGGCAGGGGGGTGGGATGTTCCTGTTTCTTTAATGCATCTTGTTTATCATGCATAATTGTTTGTAAAGGTTGTTTGATTTGGCGGAAGTTTTCAAGGTGAGAGAAGCAGCGTTTTGCGGAAAACTAAATATCACACCCCGCGCAGCAGCTCCCAACAACCCCGACCATTACCGTGTGCGTTGCCCCGGTCAGAACTCTGAGCATGAGGGAAGACTCTGAGCAGAGCTTTCAGCACCAAGGAAAAGGAGTTTGCCAGTAGGGGCCGCAGGGTAGGGGACAAGGCTCGGCCTGGGGGAGCCAGAGCCCTCTGGGACGCTGGGACAATTGTTCTCATGGCCTTGCTGAAGTCACCAGGCCCCAGGACGATGGAGGAGACATCTAGCCTCAGCTTGACACTGCTGCCGTAGATTTGGGGGTAGCGACGACGCAGTGCCGCCAAGGCCGCCTCTGTGCAAAGTGCTTTTATGTCAGCCCCACAGTAGCCTAAAAGAAAAAAACAGGGAAAAAAAAAATCAAAACAAAGGTAGTCACAGAAGGTTTCTTCAAAATGTCAAAAGCCACATCCATAAAACACAAATGTCAGCCTTACCAACACATTTTTCCGCAAGTTCTTCAACGAATGGCTCAGACAATTTGGGATTCCATTCCCGTGTGTGAATCTCCAAGATGTGCTTTCTGGCCTGAGGAGAGAATGTGAAGTGGACAGAGTTAAATGAGACGGAGAAAAAAACAAAACAAATAACACGAATTCAAAGTGTTTAGGAATTGAAGTATGACACATCAGGGAACTCAAGAATAGTTTGAAAAAAATGTTAAAACTTTAAAAAGGCCCAATGTGAAAAGATATTTCACATTGAAAAGTGGATTCATGTTTCTTCAGGTTGTGGTGCGTAAATAAGTGACTGCCTGGTGAAGGCTGATTGCAAGTACCTGGGTACAATGTAAAAAAAAATATATATACATGTTCCTGCATTTACAGATTTCAAACCAAAGGGTACTGCCACCTACTGGCCTTCTTACATATTCCAACGAGCATCCACGCTGGTGATGTTTCAGCCAGGGAACACCTGGGATGCTGCCCGGCTCACTTTTTAGTTTTCAATGTGAAATAACGATACGAAATAATTTCTCAGAAACATTGAACACCTTGTTTTTCTATTGCTCAGCCCACAACTTAACTATTATTACCCAAGCTCAATTCACATTATCCTGAATATCAAACAATAGCCAAATAAATGTTCTTTAAAGAAAATTTAAATCTGCTTAGAAACCTTTTCTGTTCCTCATCGACCTATTTCTTTTCATTTGGCTGTGTTTTCACTTGTAATCACAGCAGGTAATAATCTTAGAATACTGATTAAAAAAAACATGTTGTTTGGGAAATATTAAGCGCCCCAGTGTTGGCATTACCAAAAAAAAAATTCTTCCACTTGTCAAATCAATTCCATTTTCCAGCAACTTCATTCCATTATGCACCAAATTTTGACTTTAAAACAACAAAAAAACACTTTTCTGCTCTCGTGCCCATACACTCTGCGGTCGTCAGCCTCTATCCATATTGAAGCAGCAGTTTGCTGGTGTGATTACCATAGAGACCAGAGCCTTCAACCAGTTCACCCCTGCCTCAGGAGTTCTCTTCAATCATCTTTAATGCCAACTGTTGAGAACACAGCTGTCCAGTCTGGCTCACTCACTCTCACATCCAGGGTTGGTAAACTTGGATATATATGAATGGTTATCTGAAGGCTGCAGGACTATGTTAAAATCAATAAATCCATGTCATAATGCACAATGATGACAATCAAACTTAAGACACCGTTAGGAACACACAAAAAAAAGGGAAGGCATCTAATGAAATTGCATTTGCCAGGTCAACACAACGTGTGATGACAACCGCTGTGTATACGATCTCCGGACGGAATATTGATTTTATAATCCTCCTTACCTTCTTGTCAGGCAGATTGAACAGAAACTCCCGGTCGAATCGCCCGGGCCTTCTGAGAGCTGGGTCGATAGAGTCAAGTCTATTTGTAGCACCGATGACCACTATCTCCCCACGACTGTCCAGGCCATCCATCAACGCCAACAGTGTGGACACAATAGAACTGAACAAAGGAAATATGAAGATGTCACAAATTGCAAAAAGTAAATCAGTAAAATTAAAAGGCATAAAAAAAAAAGTTCAAGTATTTACTATATACCAACATATATACCACATTTCACACACATTTCTTCTTTCCGCTTGTCCCTGTTTCCACAGCGATAAAACAATTTCCATTGCACCGTGTCCTCTGTATCCTCAAGTCTAACTCCATCTACCTACATGTCCTCCCTCACTGCACCAATCAATCTCCTATTTGTCTCCGACCTGGTAGCTCCATCTCTAGGCTCATTCTTCTACCAATGTCCCCACTGTCCCTCCTCTGAACATGTCTAAACCATCTCAATCTGTCTTCTCTAGCTTTTTGTCCAAAACTTCCTCTAATCACCTCATTCCTGATCCTGTCCATCCTTGTCTCTCCTAAAGAGAATCTCAGCATCTTTAACTTCTATTTTCGGTGTTCTACCTATTCCTAGTGTATGTCCACACATCATGGCTGGTTTCACAATAATGTTCAATTAATATGTCTATTCAATCGGGTCGCAAAGGTTCGTGACTTGTAAATACAGGTCCCCAGAAAAAAAATGTTTGCTGACAGCATTATAAAGAATAAATTTTTTCCCATTTATTAGAAAATACTTTATGCATTTTTGTGTCTTCACCCTCTAACTACTAGCAGACGGGCCAAAAAAATATTAAGAGTAGACGTTTTCCAAATATTGCATATGTATTTACTGATACTAAATCTAACCAGTTGACAAATGTCTTCCCAAATGAATGAATCGGGAAAAGACTAGACTAAATGATGCCTGGCTTCGAGCATCAACATCACTTTATGTTGCCAGACCCCTATTGAGCAGCACAAGCTGTCGCACAAAGTCCATGAGCATGTGCCATGTCCTGTTGTGCTTTATCTTCTAAAATGTACAAATGGATTATCTCGCCTTTAGAGGTACTTTTAAAAAACACGTTCTAGTCTTCTTTCTAAGAACACATCGATCAAAGAAATTAAGACAGTGGTACCCAACCACGGGGCTGGGGACCAGTACCGGTCCGTGGGTGAATTGGTGCTGGTCCACAGAGAACAAATGTTTCCTTTTGGCCCCATCTGGTTGTTACTTACACTTAGTCCATACCCATATCAACAAAAGAACTGAATAGAATGGCTAGAATTTCATCATCAATAATGCAACTACATTTCATTAGGAAATATTTTCTCAGTGAAGACAACAACAATAAACTCAAAAGGATGTCATTGATACAAGATTCTAACTTTTTATACTTGTCTGGGAGCAGAATGTTATAGGCTGTGTGCACTTGAGAAATCCTTGTTGTGCCCATGCACAGTTAATTCAGGTAGGAAGATTGCATAGGTAGGAAGATATTTCAGAACACCGGAAATCTAATTCTATTAAGGGGTAATTTTATTAAGGGGTACTTCTTAAGGGGTAAAAATCTGAAAGATTGCAGTCTGCGATACATTTCCAGTCTGGATACTGGCAAAACTGTGCCACCTTCTGGCCAGAATTGTTAACTCCAGCTGCTTGAATGTGAAGGCAGGGTGGGCCAGACAGAAACAGACAAATGGGCAAGTTAGATTTTGGTCTGGGTTATTTTTCAATCAGACACTTAACACCTCTGCCATATATGAATTAATGATGACCGAAAGCTGCTGTCAAATAAGATTTATCAGTGAGGTAACGTGACACTGCGCCCCGTTAGAGGAATCAATATACTGTATTTCAAGCATAAATAATTAGAAACAGCAGTTTAGTATTTTTGCACATTAGAGTTAAATCACATTCTGCTCACCTGTGTATCTGGTCTTGCCTGCTTGAGCGAACAGGAGCCAAACCATCAATCTCGTCAAAGAATATGATGGATGGCCTCATTAAGTACGCCTGATGACAACAAAAAAAAAGGAGAAGAAAAGGTCAAGACAAAGACAACAACAATGCTGTTCTGTAAAAAAAAAAAACAAAAACATTATTAACGTGATAAATTAATAACCATAGAGTTACAAAAGGCGTTTGTTTCCTTTAACCTCACAGGAGCGCAAACTCACCTGGTCAAAGAGTAGACGCAGCTGCCGCTCTGATTCCCCGACCCATTTACTGAGGCAGTCAGCTCCTTTCCTCATGAAGAAGGAAACCTTCTTGTCTCCCTGGCTGCACTCATTGGCCAGGGCCCTCGCAACCAGGGTCTTCCCTGTCCCCGGTGGTCCGTAGAACAAACACCCTCTGCAAAAGACAAGATAAAACCTCATGGCTTTAAACTGAAAAAGTCATTTTTTGTCTTAGGTCTAATCTTACGAGACATTTTCATCACCATGAAACATCACCTTCTTGTCCGTTTTCTCACCTGGGAGGCTGAATCCTGAATTTCTCAAAGATCTCGGGATAAAGCAGTGGGAAAACTACCATTTCTTTCAACGACTGGATTTGATAACTGAGGCCGCCAACACTGTTGAACTTCACCTGAGGAGAGGCACATTTCCAACGTCATCCATGATCAGCCAACCAACCTCAGTTCAGAGTCTCAGGTTCTAAACAAAGCTGCACTCACGGAGGTATCAAGATTCATGGGATCCACGTCGGCCAAACTGGCGCCCACTTTTACTCTGTCACGCAGAACCCCACTGGCTAGGTCCTCAGCAGTCAAGTTCATAGGCAAACATCTGCGGAAGACGAGCAGAAAGACACAATAATTACTGCACTCTGAGCTAAAAAAAAAACGTGTTTTTTAATGAGTATTTAATGAGATGGAAGACAGACGGAATAATCACCTGTTTCTAGCCCGTGTCATGCTTTTGCTTTTCCTGCGCTCAAACCGCTCTTCATCAGAGGATGAGGTTGTGTCACTGCTGTGAATGGCATGTTTCTTCACTCTGCGGAGAGTTTACGATTCATATTCAGCGTTTCACAATGGGTTTGACAGCACTAATTGGTCAGAGTAATCCTTTCAGTCATCCAAACTTCATGCAGATACACCTGATCCATACCCCTAGGCTGTGTGCACTTAAAAAAATCCTTGTTGTGCATGCATAGTTATTTCAGGTAGGAAGATTTTATAGGTAGGAAAATGTTTCAGAACACCAGAAATTTGAAAAAAGTACAGGTACCAGACATTTAACCGGTCCGTGGCGCAATGCATCAATTTAAATCTTTCACCAAGTTGATTTTACCCTAACCTGATATGGCTTCTTCTTGCTGGGGATCTGTGAGTGTCAAAGAGTGAAGCATTGGTCTGCCGTCTGCTAACAGGCTCTGAAAAAAAACAAACACAAAGATCCTGTTTGTTCATTCTATCCTGCAAGTAGAAATGATGACAAACGCCGAATACAAAGTCCGGCAATAACAAAAAACATGACCTTACCAATAGGGGGCGCCTCGTATCGCTGCACAGTTTTGCGCTGCCTGAGATTGTACGGTCTGTCATTCTCCTCTTCCGCCTCTTCTGCGTCATCCCCTTCATCATCTTCATCATCATCATCCTCATCGTCCTCTGCATCCTCTTCTTCTTCACCGTGAGATTCTGAAAAGTCAGAAAAAGGACATTAACAGTTGGTGTGGATAGGGCTAAAAATAAAAACAAAAATCCCTAGGAAATGTAGACTTTTTGGGTTAGACAGAAAGGCACACCATTAAGTTTTCATGACACCTCCTTCACTCTCCTGAATCATAAAACATTTCAGTTCACTGACCTTCTGTCCCTTCTTCCACTTCCTCCTCTGTTTTGCTCTTGACTTTATGGTGTGCTGGCATGCTATAGGTGCTCCTGCGCATGGACTTCCGGCGCTTCACCCGGGAATACATGTCAATGTTCTCCTGAAAAGAACACCTTGAGGCTAGGAGTTTGTTTTACCATGAAGCATATCACAAAGCGGCAGTGTTGGGATTTGTCCCGACCCGCTACGTGCAACCCGATATGACCTAACTCACCTCTTCGGGGTCTCCTGTCCACATGCGAAGTCTCTCCACCTCGCGATTCTGTCTGATGCTGCTGATGTTGTCCATCTCCTGAAGGACAGCCTCAGCAGTGCTGCAGATACCAGAGCAAGAGGAACACGGCGTGAACAAAACCAAAGGCACCTTTTTCACAAGTGCAACATGGGAATCCGATGAAACAGGACTGCAGCGTCGGACATTAACACCTCTGTTCTACACAAGGTGTGCAACATGTAAAACTACTGTCTCGCGATAAACTATTGAATTGGCTATATTATATCTATTATTGAGACAATTCTATTTTGTCTCACACACTATTTACAATTTATATTTGTGAAATGATGGTATTGCAAGGAAAGGGGAGAAGGATAATGATAATATAAATAAACAGTATAATTCGGGCAAGTTTCAAAGGCCGGATTAAAAAGCCATACAGGACACATCTAACGTAGTATCTTTGTGAAAAATACTAGAGCTCAGTCCAAACATTTAACATACACTACCTGTTGACAAGCTGGTCAAACAGCAGGCTCTGATTGAGGTGTTGAAATTGTTTTTTTCTAACCCGGCAGCTCTTCCTCAGTTCATGATGGCCGTTCATGTGAGAGTGGTCCCCACCTCCACTGTTCTCGGTTCTGTGATTAATATGGGCTAGAAAAAAAATTTGGCAAAAACTTCGGTTAGGGGACAAGTTGTTTTAAAGACAAGTTAACTACATGAGTGGCTTGAAATCACAAACCAAAGACAAGACACTTACCATGTCCTTTTTGCATAGTGCGTGAAGACAGCCTGGTGGCAAAACAAATAACAGAAAGAGAGAACATGTAAATGTAGAATAACACATGAAGTAGTGGAATTAATACAAAGAAACCAGGCCTTAAAGTTCAGTTTAGCTCAGTTTTCATTAAGTATATAACATTTAGTATCATCTAATGCAGTGGTCCCCAACCATTGGGCCGGGGACCTATACTGGTCCGTGAGAGAAATAATGCTTCCTTTTGACCCCATCTGGCTTTTACTTCCACTTGATCCATACCCATATCAACAAAAGAACTGACCAATAGAATGGCTAGGATTCCATCATCAATAATGCAACTATATTTGATTAGGAAATATTTTCTCAGTGAAGAAAATAACAATAAACTCAAAATGACACAGAATCATTGATACAAGATTCTAACCTTTTTATACTGGTCTGGTAGGAGAAAGTTGTAGGTTGTGTGCACTTGAGAATGTTGTTCCCATGCACAGTTAATTTGGGTAGGAAGATTTTATAGGTAAGAAAATATTTCAGAACACCGGAAATTGTATTTATGGGTATTTATGAGCCACAAGTTAACGACTGACAATGAACTGAAACTAAATTAAACGAAATAAATTTGAAAACATTTTCTTGTGTTGCAGCTTGTCATTAAGAGGTGAGAGTTTATTCTAAAGCCAAACCAGTCTAAAGCATTATATTTAATTTCACCAGATGCTGCACAGCATAAAAAACATTATGCAATGGGAAAAACAAATGCTAAAAACCAACCTGGTGTGATAAGTGGGAATGTCCCAGCTGACTCTCTGACCCTTGGTTTGGGGAGATGGGGAGGTGTCTGTGGAGCTGGGCTCAGAGGCCACCTGCCGCCTTGTACGCTTGGAGGGTGGGGACACCCGGGGACTACTGGGACTGCTCACATCACTACATGGCTCCTTCTGCGAAAACAACACACAAAGGTGTATTCCACACTTGTATTTCATGTGGTCTTTGTTTGTGACTAAAAACAAATCAAATAGGCTTTGACAAGAGCGGAATAGACAAGAAAGAGAGAAAAATCCACCATGAAACAATGTAAATCCAAAGTTAAGTGTTAGACAACTTGTCAAGGTCCTTTCTGAATCTCAATATCACCCTCAACCCATATCCTTGGGGGATACGCCCTCGTCTGCTCAACTTTCCTGCTGATATTAGACCATATCTCACTGTTGTCATTGGTAACTGTCTCCGGAACAGAGTGTCTGCAGGAGAGGACGTTTAATGAGCTAATAGATTTAGTAGTGAGGATGAACAATCGTAGCTACAAGACTGATGAATACACCGATAAACAACAACAGTCGACTTGTGGAATATTTTCTTCAGCAAATGCAGAAAAGGAGATTCAACCATTTTATTAAGAGCTCTATAACACAGACTTATGAAAACTTTGCATATATTTTTTTAAACTTTTGTATATATTTGTGAATTTATTATTCAATGTATGCTGTGATAGAAGAGTGTCAGCTAAGGCGAAGGGAACGGTTTACAGGACAGTTGTGAGACCAGTCATTATGTATGGTTTAGAGACAATAGGAATAGGTAGAAGACAGGAGGCAGAGTTGGAGGTGGACGAGTTAAAATGCTGAAATTTTTTTAGGAGAGACAAGGATGGACAGGATCAGGAATGAGGTCATTCAGGGGACAACACAGACAGCAAGGTTCTAGAGGAAAAAAAAACTATAAAACCCAGTTTTAAATGGTTTGGACATGTTCAGAGGAGGGACAGTGGTTTGTTAGGGGAATGATCCTAGAGATGGAGCTACCAGGTAAGAGACAAAGAGGAAAGATGCAGTGAGAGAAGAGATGGAGGTTGTTAGTATTAGAGTTGAGGATACAGAGGACAGGAGGTGATTGAAATTGTCACTGTGGCAACCCCTGAAAAGGGACAAGCTCGAAAGGAGAAGAATTATTCAATGTATGCTTAATGTACAACATGCATGTTTAATGTCAACAATGTATGTTGTTCAGAATTTCATTTTGTAGAAATAAATGATTTTACCGTCAATGCTATGGGTTTTGAGCTTTTTCTTTGACTTTAAGACAATGCAACTATGCAATATGTTCAACTAAAAAAAACAAAGAGACATTAGGGCGGGGGTAAGCAGCAAAATCACATCTTGTACTTTTCCTTCAGTTCATATGAGGGCATTCTAAGGGTGCTGGAGCTTCGCCAGTAATGTCTCGTATTTCTTAAACCACACTTAAACCGTGCATAAATCCTCAGCAACTTGCCAGAACAAACTAAACAGCATCTCTAATGTTCGAACAACGTGTCCGACCGGTGGTCGATGCGGGTCTGTCGTGGTTAAGAACCCCACCGACCGTAAACAAAACGTCCGTTCGCCCTCGCGTAAAGTCAATGTTTACATTTTGAGACAAAGGCTGTCAGACCGTTTGTAGGTCAGACGAGCGGTGTAAACACTGAAACTACTACTTTGTCTGTTTGTGACCAAGGTGAGCACGTGACTTTATAAGATTTGAAGACAGATTTCGGAGGGTTTTTTGTGAAAATAAGACTAATAATTGGGTTTCGTGTAATCCTGAGGTCTTTACAGCAGAAAGTTCACCAAGTTCAGACACGCTAAATATGGGACACGAGCCAGCCAACTGTTGTGAACCTGGGACTCCCTTCCCCCACTGAAGCTAACTGGCTCCACCACACAACCGTTAGCGCCACTGTAGCTTTTTTCTTACTAATATGTGATGAAATAATGACAGAGACACACCACAGGGAGGTGAGGTAATGTGTGGGGAAGAGTTTCGTGGCCGACTTATAGTTGTTTTTCTTAATGTCCGGACAATATTGAAGTCGAGTGTGAAACAAGTCAGCCGGGTGCCACAGTCAAACACAAAGGGAACTCAAGTTGGAGCTAACAGTCGCTAGCCCGCGTTTTGACAGCTGTACAAACGGTCCCTGGCTCGTGATAGATTCAAGAGCGGCTCCGTTAAATTCTTCACCTGTCTGTCAGAGCGCCTGACCAGGTGTCAAGGTCCGAGATGCTCGCAACTGTCCAATACCAGGGCGTTTATACGGAACACCTTGAGGCCACGGCTACAGCAACTAGCCTAAACCGAATAGCAACGGCGGCTGTACCGGACTGGCAAAGAAAAGAAACCGGCTTACAGGCTCATCACAGTTCCGCTCCAGTCCCGAGGATGACCGGGTCCTTGAGGAAATAAAGGGGCTGATGTCCCTCCGAGACCTCTTCCTTGTGTTCACCATGTTTCCTTTTGTTTGCCCTCACTGAATCTTCCTGACCGGCTCTAAACACAGGCTCAATGAACGCAGCATCGAGGCGCCATTTCTCTTTCTCTCTCTCTCTCGTTCGCTCTCTCTCTTTCGGTGTCTCTCTCTCGCACTCTCTCTCTTTTTCTCTCTGTCATAGATACAGTGTGCTGACTGGACTAAATGAACCCCAATCTCCTTCTATATTTATATAATATATAGTTTAAATTATTATTTTTGATTAATATGTTGCTTAGAATTAAATAAAATGTTCGATTAGCCTTTATTACAGCGAACAATAGATAATTATGAATAACTGGACAGGGTGGTTCTTAGTGATACCTTCAAGGAACACTTGCACGTGTTGTGATGCTTTTGATTAACTCAACATAAGTCTGTTTTAACATATATCTTAACGTTAGGGTTTAGAACTGACTTCCTGGTCAGCGCATATACTTAATATATAGAACATTATATTATTTTTGGAAATTAAGATTACATAAAGCAGGAAAAAAGTTTTGCCAAGTTGTTTGTCTCCGAGTTGAGCTCCAGTATGTGGTCTTCGGTTTACTCCCACTTTAAATATAAATAATTGTATTCAGAGGTGCTATTACATAAGGGCTAAAGTGTTGTAAGATGTGCAGCACGCAGAAAAACAAGTTTTTACGTCTACCTTAAATAAAAGGTTCATGTTTTAATATTTTCTGAATGTAAAATTTGCTCAACTTGTTTGGGAGTGAAAACCCCAGGGACAGTACTAAGGCTCGCCACTAGATGTAGCTAAATCTCACGTGGTAGGATGTTTGCTTTGCTAAAGCCAACACTTAATTAACTGTAAACACTTAACTTTATGTCAAATTGAAATGATAAAGTTACAAAGAATACTTACTTGTATCTAAATAACATAAAACGGTGGTTAATTGTGCGTCTTTTGTGTTGTAAAACCTAGAAAACAAACAAACATTTATTGTCCACCTAATATAGAAATAAATATTAGCGGATAAAAAGAACAATAATTGCGAGTTTAGAGCACGAAGCAAGTTAAATAATGATAATAGCTACTGTACCGTCGTTATCTGTTGAGACGGCAATGTACAGTGTATGTACGACAACAGGAGCAGATTTACGGCAGTAATGCGTCACACATTGCTCAGCAGAAGCCACTGCTGTTGCTAAAGCAAAGTTACGGCCGCAGATGTTCAAGGGGGGTTAAACCAACGACACACAAACTGGTAAATCGGTGTTTGACGTTTACGTCAGTACGCGCATGTTGACCACCTGATGTGATGCGTTTGTGGTTTGTACTACCGTGTTAAATCCCCGTTGTACCTTCCAGTTATAACCTGTGTTATTGGCTCCGTGCACGCCTATGGTTATCTGACGCCTACTTGCATAATAATCGCTTGACTCCCACGTTTTAACAGCTATTACTGGTGTTATCAGCTCTAATATTTATTATTACTAAGTTAAATCACATGGTCAGAATATAAATACAAAGAGAGGATGGCTACATGTACCATTTATAGCACGTTTGTCATGTATTATTTTTCCTGAAGATGAAAACCACGGAACGCCATGAAAGAGACTGACACAGTGGTGGATGAGAAAGATGAAAATTGGTATGTTCTAACAAAATACATTATCTGCATGTGGTTTCTTATGCATGCATATGGCATGTTAACAATATACATATGGAAATTAAATGATAACAACAAAGAAATTGGGTTATTATGAAGCAGCCACCCATATCCAGGCATTCATTTAACTTTATTTAAGCACTATGTGTCTTTCTTAAAGGTATAATGAACTTCTAACACCCGTATTTCGTTTTATAGGGTTGGCCGTGAGGAAAATGAAGAGGAACCTCCAATGAGTCGAAGTTTCTCAGTCGAAGACCTCCTGGAGGAGGTGGAGAAGATCTGTTACGATGCTTCGGCAACGTCAAAGGTGAGCTAAACTCTATTTTTCCTTTAATTTAAATAATTTCTGGTGCAAAATTCCTGTGTTTACAGATGCGTCTGGAAAACTTGCCTGTGCAGTGTTTGCATTATGCATCAGACTCATCAGTGCTCTTTTTGTGTCACATTTTCCAGGTGGAAATGGTGGTGAGGCTGTGGAAAGATGGTTTCACTGTAAATGACGGCGAGTTCCGCAGCTACACCATCCCAGAGAACCAAGACTTCCTTGATGCGATCAAGAGAGGGTTAGTTCTGTTTAACAAAAACTGAAGCATCTTGCAGCATCTTAATTTCAAGAAATCATTTGTTAAAGCTTTGTGCTGTATGATCTGATGTTTTTATTCAATGCCTTAGGGAGCTTCCAGCCGAGTTAGAAAGCAGAGCTGAAGAGGAAGAACTGGAGATCAGTGTGGAGGATCTGACGGAGGAAAATTATGTGCCCAAGAAAAAGGCTTTTCACCCTTTCAGCGGTCGAGGATACAGACTTGGCAGGTGAGAATTAATAACGTTGTCAATAAAATAAAAGTCATGGGATTGTTTAATTTGTCAATCCTGATCGCTGTAGTTATTCTTTTGCACCACTAGAGGTCCTCCTCAACTCAGGATGCAATAAAGATAATCTGAAAACAGCTGCGTCCTGATACAGTGGGAGGATTTATCTCTCAGTTCATCACTTTAAAGATATTCTTTAATCTGTATTTATATGTAGGAAGACGATAACTTTTATTTTGTATTAGTTATCAACGTCAAACAGTGCAGTGAAATACATTGCACTGCACTTTTAGCTGCTTCTTATCTCATTAATGATCCTGTGTTCTGTCTGTCCCCAGTGTTGCCCCCAGAGTGGTGGCCAGGTCACCGTCTGTGCATGAAGATGGAGAATCTCCTCCCATCCCCATGGTAACACTAGACCACACCCTTCCTGTCACGTCCCTGCAAATCTGGTTGGCTGACGGCAGGAGGTTGATCCAGAGGTTTAACCTATCGCATCGGTGAGTCTGCCAATGTCAAGTCCAGAAGCAGAATTTTTTGGAGACTTAGAAACAAAATCTGACTGCTTATTTTTATTAATTAAAAATACAGCTGTTTAATAGAAAAGTACTAATGGAATAAAACCTGCTTGCGATTAGTTTCTAGCATAAAGAATACGTAATCTATGGTGCATGTTATATCCCCTGTAACCACCCCCCATGCAACCTGCAGAAAACATAATCTGAGATGCTGCAACAGAGTGGATCTATAAAATCCCCCGAGATAAAGACATTGCATAACTCCGTTGCAGAATTTATGTAACAGGGTTAGTAGCTAAAGAATCAACCTCTCCGATCTTTAGATAGCCTCACTGTGAGGGGCCACCACGTGATGGCTTGTGTATACTGGGGCTGTGATAAATAATAAATGGTGATAGTACTGAAGTGCTCCAGGAGTATCTTAGATAGAAACTGTTACTACTATCAATGAAATTGCCTCGAAGGTAAATTGTGTCCATATAAATTGATGTTTGGGGTTTTTTTTTTTAAGAATAACGGATGTTCAAGATTTCGTAGCACGCTGCCAGAGGAGCTGCCCGCCATTCGTCCTGACTACGTCACTTCCTTCTCGGGAGCTGGACAACAAAGAATTGAGCTTGGAGGAAGCGGACTTGGCCAACGTGGTCATCGTCCAGAGACCACTGAACACAGAGGCTCTGTTTGGACACTCTTGACTAGATCATTTTTTTTTTATTATAATACTCTACACCAGTGGTTCTAAACCACTGGGCCAGGGACCGGTACCAGTCCATAGGGGAATAAGGGCCGGGCGGCTATTACTTCCTCTTGATCCATACCCATAATATTTTCTAAGTGAGGACAACGACAATAAACTCAAAATGATGATACAAGATTCTAACCTTGCATACCGGTCTGGTAGGAGAAAATTATAGGCTGGGTGCACTTGGGAAACCCTTGTTGCGTGCATGCTCAGTTAATTCAGGTAGGAAGATTTTATAGGTAGGAAGATATTTTAGAACACTGGAAATATTCTTTCAATAAGGGGTATTTATCTGCCACAATTTAACAACCAATCAGTGAAAATAGTGACGTGACGCAAAAAAGGTTGGGGGAACACTGCTCTACACTTATTAACTACCCCTCAAATAAACACCACTACAACTCTGCCCTACGGCCCACACCTCTCATTTACCTCGCACTTTACGCGGCCTGTGAAAATTTGCGCGGAACTGTTTAATGGTGGATATTGTCTGAGGTGCTACTGTTTATTAAAATACATGTCTGTATCTTTTTTTTGTCTCGAAGGTAAATGCTTACCTGCACACGTTCAATGCAACATATTGTATGTACATACAGTATCTCCATGAGCTGGTCTATTACATGGAACGCTGCACTCTACTGTTAAACTTTACCAGCAAATTCAGGCAACTCTAAAGTCTTCCCCAAACTGTGATTGTCAGTCTCTGCACTATTAACAATAAAATAAAAGCATCTGGTGTTTTGATCGGTCTCAAAGTTTACAAGTGTTTCTACTGGTGGAAAGTTTTATGATACTTTAATGACAAAGGCAGCGCGTTGTTTATGTTGGCCTTCAGGTTTTATGTTCGCTCTTCATTGTTTTTTGGAGGCGTTGTTCCATTTGACTGTCCTGATTTATGAAAGCGTTTATTGGAAAGTAACAATAAAAAACAATTCTCATTAGCCCTTTGTGTAAGGTGTTGGGTGTGGATGTAAGACAACTTAGAGTGAGTGAGCATGTTCAGCAGCTGGATGGAGCCAAAGCCGTTAAAAATCTGTCTTGACTGTTTGCCTGTCTGTCTATCTATCTTTCTATCTGTTTATCTGCCTGTCTATTTGTCTGTCTGTTTATTTGTCCATCCGCCTATATGTCCATCTTTTTGTCTGTTTGTCTATCTATAAATCTCTATCTTTCTATTGATCTATCAACCGATCGATCTATCTATCTGTTTGTCTCTCAGCCTGTCTATCAGTATATGTATATATTCCGTCTTTTCCACAAGGTCTCTCTGGACCCTTGTTCTTGTCAACTGTAAGAACAACCACGTGCTTCTACATGGCGAGAGTGTTCTGCTCCTCTGTGTCCAGGCTTTCTGCACGACCCTGGGAAGTAGCCCGAACACCATTATCCATCTTCAATATTTAAAGCGGCGGGAAGGAGGGAGGTGTGTGTGTGTGTGTGTTAGTGTGTAGACTACAGTAGGTGAGGGTGTGTATCTGAGCTGCCTTGCCTCAGGATAGTCAAGGTCAGAGGGATGAAACATGGCAGCTGAGATGTTTTGAAAATCAGGAGCCTTCTGAAGAATTACCTTGGCGTGAGGCCGTGCCTCATATAATACCTGGACGTACAGGATGTGGACATTACTTTGGTTGACAGCCAGAGGGCTCTGGTTAAAGAGGAGAAGACAGCACATTTCCTTTGTGCTACATATTTAATAAGGCTAAGTATGCAGGGAATTACTTTCCCTTTCACTGTGACCCTTCATCCCGTGCAGCCGCCGTACCTTCATTTTGCACATTCCTCTTCACGCATTTATCAGAAACATACACATTTTAATGCAAGTCATATGGCAGATGTTGTTGTTTTGGATCTTTAAGCTTTGACATGCGTGCTTCACATTTCAGCGGACGTCTGGATTCGGGCTGCCACTCTCTTCCTGACATGTTTTGTTGTCGTACTAATACACACCGTAGAAGGGCTACACCAGAAGGTGCTGAAAATAATGTAAAAAAAAAGAAACTATATGCAAACATATTTTTAAAAAGTATTTTAATCAACATATATTTTAATATATACACATGTATGAAAATATTTTATTAAGATATAAAAATGTTGTTTTGTAGATACAGTATATAGTATACTTTACATATACAGTACATATTATATATAATATATATGCATATAAGTATTACCTATTATATAAAATTATTTTACAAATATAAATATTAACATAAATATATGTATACATATTAATGTAGATATATAAATAAATACATGCATACAAATATTGAAATTATTTCACATATATTTTACATATAAAATGTCTATCCTGTATATATGTATATATAAATATATTCTGTATACATACATTAAAATTGTTTCACAAATAAAAAATGTATCTGTATATATATATATATATATATAAACATGTATACATATACGTATGAATATAAATATGTTAATAAATATATACATACATATGTTAAAATGATCTTACAGGTATAACTTTATATATACATATATTATATATGTGTGTGTGTGTGTGTATAAATATATATATATATATATATATTTATTATCAACAGTACTGATACCAACCTTGTTTTTAATCACAATATGTCTATTTTTTAGATCGTTGGAATCAGCAGTAGCATGGCTCAGTGGTGGCTCAGTGAAATTAATCCTCCAACATTCACACAGTATTCTGTTGTATGAGTTCAGTTTTCTAT
>JAFBJS010000886.1:71581-114939 GCA_016785265.1 Paraplagusia blochii
ATATATATATATATATATATTTATTATCAACAGTACTGATACCAACCTTGTTTTTAATCACAATATGTCTATTTTTTAGATCGTTGGAATCAGCAGTAGCATGGCTCAGTGGTGGCTCAGTGAAATGAATCCTCCAACATTCACACAGTGTTCTGTTGTATGAGTTCAGTTTTCTATTGCACAGACATGCCTGTGGGGATGGTTGGTGTTCTGTACTGTGCAGCTCCTGTGTGGTAACCTGACTTGCTGCATATCCATGACACTCTATCTCAGCCCACTGTAAGTACCCTCACACATTTTACTTATTGTGTCTAATTCAGCAGGGTGTAAAATATCCTGCTATGGTAAGGTGACACAACAAACAATCGACCTCGGTTTGCTATAACCTCACGTCACCTTATACACTATCAGCAGCCCTTAGACAAACACATAATGTCCCAAAGTATTTCCTTTGTGTTTTTATAGTCCGCAATTTGTATTTTGACCACATTTTCTATCTAACCTATTACTTTGTGGGACCAAACTGATGGTTTTCACAATGGGATATGCCTCTGGTGGTATGCGGGGGAATCATGTTTATATTATATTTTTTTATGTTCTGTCATTTGCCTATTTGATACACAGAATAAATTCTATCCTCTTAACTGAACACGGCTGCTGCAAACCAGGGTAAAAATATGCTAAAGACACCCTGGAGAAAATGAAAGCTTTACAGAAACCATGTCATTTTGTCAAATAGGACAAAACCACAACTCCTGCTATAATAATGTAACTTCTATTGGAGGAATGAAACAGGACCAGAGCTGGGCTTCCTGAGGGTGATGGAATAAAGGGATTTCTTGCCTGTAACTGAAAGACTACGTAGTTGTGACTATTCCATAACATATTATTGATCCAGTAATTCCTTCATCTTCATCCTCTTATTTGTTACTGGATGTAAGGGGCACCCAAATCCCACTGCACCATACTGTGAGCTTTCCTGTTAGTGGTGAGACCACTGGAAGTGTGGGTTAGGACGGCTCTATGCACAGAGGCAACCTGGCAGCTGGTGGAATCAAACTTGAAACCTTCTCTTTCTCAACCACCGCTGCCACCGGATTTTATAAAATCTTTCAGCAATTGATTTATTATGTGTCCACATTGATCACTTTAATCATCAGGTTCATCACGCAGAAGCATGCAACTCTGCTGCATGCTTCTGCGGACCTTAAAAAACGACTTTGTGGGCCAAAGTTGGCCCCCGAACCTTAAGGTTGATGCTGAACTAGACAATACTTGATGAATAAAGGTATGAGCCCATTGGAAGTTATGTGGGCTAGAACGATGCTATGCTCACAGGCAAGGCCTGGCTGCTTGTGGAATCAAACTTGAGCCTTGCAGACCTAGATCTGCTTTCTGTGCCGCTGGTCCACCGCTGCCACCAGATTTTATCAATTCTTTCTGCAATTGATTGTTTATATGTCCACGTTCACTTTTTATTCATCAGGTTGCAGGCCATAAAAAGGACTTGGCGGGTCTAATCTGGCCCCCGAGCCTTGAGTTTGATACTGACCTAAATGTTACATGATGAATAGCAATATGCATAAAGTCATATTTACATCCTTTGAAACATCTGTGATGTTTATATCTATTTTAAGACATTTATCAAAGTATGGGCTGAGATTTATCAAGGAAAAATAATCTGACTTGGAAATGCCCTGTCAGATTATGTAATCCTCCTCAAACCAGGGATTTTATTATGTATTTTTGGCTCCTCGTCTGTACTGCACTACCAACACTTAGATTGTATTTAAAATGGGTCGCTTTGATTTACTCACAAGCGCACGCACGCACGCACGCGTACACACGTGCACATGCGCGTGCGGTCCTTGTGTGTGTGTGTCTCTCCACGCCGCCGCTGCAGGGCGCAGCACAGATCATCCTCTCTCTCCCTGTGCTCTGCAGTCTCTCTCTCTCTCTCTCTCCTTGTCTGACTGACTGGATCAACGTCTCATCATCTCAGCTCTCACACACAGACTGACTTGTAGACTGACTGGCTGCGGGACAGTTGCTTTTCACCAACACAGGGTAAGAAAATTTTAAATTTTTTCATGTTAAAGGACGACAGAGCTGCAGCGGAACGGTACGGTGCAGTTCAGTTACAGTAGTCCAGTACGGGACACCTCACGCGCCGCTGTTTGTTATTTCACCGCTGTAAATAAGCAGCTGTGCAGGCGCGTCACACGCACTGCAGATGAAGGTAACCTGGATGACTTTTAGTGGTCTCTGTGTACGCGCACGTTTGCCTGTGCGTGTTCCGCACTATTTTATCTATAATGGATATTTGTTGCGGTTGCTTTTGTTCGCTGCATTTCGGCTGGTTTGTCATCGATGACATCAACGGAGGTTTAGAATTGGTTTCCAGGCTGAATTAATCATTTACAGCACACATTTGGGACTAAGCCACCAACCCCAGAGAGAAACATTATATTGTCTTTTTTTTCATTTTTTTATATAAATTCAGGTTTCCTAACTCACCATTTCTGACATAATAAACATATGTAAACTTAAAGGCACAGTGTATCCTCTTGTGCCCTGGGCTTAATGCAACCACATTCCAGCTACTGTATGTCTTTTTGTTTGTTTTTTCTTGTTTTTTTTAAGATTTATTCTGTCATATGCAAACTTAAAAAAAGCAAAATTTGTCTTTTGCAGCCACACTCCGGCTTTTATTTCTTATTTTCTTATATCTTATTTTTTGTTTCTATATTTTCTTTTTAAATTTTTATCTATGTATTTATTTATCCATAGACCTGAAAATCAAATTGTAAGTGTCTGGGAGCTTAATGCAATCACATTCTACATTTCTTGTCTTTTTTTAAATTCTTTTTCAGCTTTTTTATTATCATTATGCTTTATTCTTTTTTTTGTTTTATCTTAGGGTTTTTTTTTTTGGTAAATTCAGGTCCCTTTATTAACACCAGGTTCTTGCAGGATAAATATATGCATTATATTGTGGTTACTGCAGCCACATCAGGGCTTGTTTTTTTTTTTTCGGAAATTCAGGTCTACATACTAACACCAGTTAGCAGCATTAGAATTGTATCCAAAAAGCACCACTGGGGCTTTTTGTGCCTGGGGCTCAATTGAACCACATCCCAGGCAGATGACTCCAGTATTGAGTTGGAGTTCAGGATCTGGTCAAATGATGCATTATTCCACAAAAAGGAAAAAACTTAAATTGAAGAAAAAAAGAAAAAAAAAATAGCATTCCAACGTCTAAGACATGTGCGTATTTGGTGGTTCTGCCCTGACCACTGTGTTGGAGTTTGCGGTACTAGAACTATTTTGCAGTACTTAGTCACTGGGACCAGGAACTACCTTTGGAATCTTGAACCTTCTTGGAAAAAATGTTGAAAGCACATGGAGAAATATTTGCCACAAAGTAATGTGATGTTTGCATCAAAATGGGTCAAAACGTTAAATAAAATATTTTTATTAAGCTAATAGACATAAATAAATGTCTAGGACTATTTTTTTTTCTAGGAATGTCCAATAATATCTGCTGACCAATATCACTGACCCAGTGTAAGCATATTACGTAGTATTGGTAAGAATTGTTATCATTTTTTATAGCTATTCACTAGATGGCAGCATTGCAGCCCAACAATTTAAGCCTACACTCATACCGTGGTTCCTGGAGCAGTAAATGGTCGATGTTTGTAGGTTCATGTACTTTAATGTGTGTTAAGTGGTTATCTTTAGCTAAAGGTCAGGTTAAGAGCTGTTTAGTGGAGATGCTCATTGTCCAGGCAGGGGTTAGGGAATGCATTATGTCCTTCAAAGCCCCCCCACCCACATGCACAGACAATTGTACGTAATGTTTTGTGTGCATTTCTTTGACTATGCTATTTGCAGAGCACAACAGCATGTGAATGGCGTCAGAAAGCAGCAGAGTATTTACAGAGGAGCAGGAGGAGCTCCCTGCCTGCGCTCACACCCGGAGTCAGAGCCACATCCAGTTTCAGCCCCTGAGCTACACCTCTCAGTGGCAGCCGGTTGCTCACACGAGGAGCCACAGCCACAATCACTTCAACGCCGTCTCCCGCGCACAGCCTCAGAGGTACGGCTGTCGCCTCACGCACAGTCTCTCGGCCATGACCAAGGGCGAAAGGGGCGTTCAGGTGTCGGTGGGGAAGATGATCAAACCCACTGATCCACTGTTCTCCAAACCACCTCAGCAGGTAAGGCCACCAGGTGAAGCCCCGGTATTTGTGCTCCACCATGTAGCTGTAAGACAATCTGATGTGTTGTGTTTCCAGCCGGTGGCTGTGAGTGATTGAATAGAGAGAGGTAACAATAAAAAGAGACAAAGTGTGACGGCTTCAGCAGCTTATCTGAGTTGGACTTAATATCTGAGTTGTTTATTGGGCAGCTGTAATCTGTCAGATTGTGAACTCGTCACTGTTGATTGTTGTGTCAGCTCAATGATGGGATGACCTGTCTGATGATTACATTCTTTTGACTGACCCATCTGTCCAATCGCCGAGACGTAGTGATAACTAGACTGTTGTGATCAGCACTGTGACAGAAAACAAAGGAATAGCGTACTGAGGTTTTGAAACCAGTGATAGGCCAAGATATTTTCCTTGTCATTTACATTAAGTACCGAGTCTCCGGTGCTTGTTTACTCTTTAAGCATGAGGTTTTGGGACAAATGACAGACAGAAAACCAAGCCCTTGAGGATGTTAGATACCAGCAGTGACAGTGGAGCCTCAGTGCAATTCCACTGCAGTTAGTCATTCATTTTTCTTCTTTGGTATAAGGGCCCAGGGTGCTCATTAGTCAACACAGACCCACATGATTCACCCAGTTCTACTAGTGTCTCGTTCGTGCCAAACAACCAGTATCATAATATGCATTTTTTTTAATCACATGAAACATGTTTAAAGAAAAATATTAGATTTTTTAGAACCATCCGTACCCTGAAAGGTTTATCACCATTACCTAATACCCCAAAGGGAACTCCTGTGGATATCGATCTGACTCGTCTGACTGCCTGTCTGCCCGCCAGTCTGTCTCCCGCCCTGTGTGTTGTCCTGATAGTCTGTCTGCCTGTTAGTCAGTATATCTATCTATTTATCTATCTATCTATCTATCTATCTATCTATCTATCTATCTATCTATCTATCTATCTATCTATCTATCTATCTGTCTGTCTGTCCGTCTCTCTGTCTATCTGTCTATCTGTTAATCTACAGTATCTGTCTATCTATATATCTACTGTAAATATTAATTTATCTATTTATCTGTCTGTCTGCCTGTCCATACATCATTTATCTGCCTTTCTATCTGTCTCACTATCTATTTTTCTGTCTGTTTGCTATTCATCTATCTGTCTGTCTGTCTGTCCACCCATCTATCTATCTATCTATCTATCTATCTATCTATCTATCTATCTATCTATCTATCTATCTATCTATCTATCTATCTATCTATCTATCTATCTATATATCCATCCATCCATCCATCCATCTATCTGTCCAATCTGTTGTCACTTTCTGGTATCTTTGCTAGATTATTGTGAACCTAATGACTCAAAGGAATCTTACTATAAACATGACAATGTTGTTCCTCAGAACAGAACCTACAAAGTGTTTGTGTTTGACTGAGTACAGTTGCTGTATCTATCTATCTATCTATCTATCTATCTATCTATCTATATATCTATCCATCCATCCATCCATCTATCTGTCCAATCTGTTGTCACTTTCTGGTACAGACGTGGAGATCAGGACGTATGTGAGCGGATAATGTCTTATATAAAGGGATGTTTAGGAGAGACACGGTGGATGAAAGACTCGTCTCTCTCTGTATGTGGATGAGACAGACTGATAGATCTGTTCAGTAATGGGCAAACTGTCACGGCCGATTCCACATGAAGGGCGAACTCAGTCCATCGCAAAATACTTCCAGCACGTGTCACTCTGACAAAATGTAAAATGAGTAGGAGAGGATTAAAGAAACGTCTGGGCTCCATGTCAGGTTCTAATGAAATCCTTTGGAACTGTTCTCATGTTGACATGAAGGCAGATTAGTACCATTATTGACTTTGTCCATCTTTTATGGGTGACATACGGCATTGGAATATTTCCCTACATCAACAGTCCAGTTCCATTTTACAAGCTTTTATTCAATAATGTCTTTCACAGCAGTGGTTCCCAATCCCTGGGCCGTGGACCAGCACATGTCCGTGAGCCAATTCGTACTACGCCGCTAAAAAGGGATGCATTATTTCTGTTATCATTTTTTCAAAAAATGTGTCAAGATGCTAGCCTCGGACAAAGGAGAAAACAAGGTCTTTGGATCGTTTCGTAGCGCAGGGTAAAAGTGAGAAGACAGAAAACGGGACCAAACGGAGTCCAACTTGAAATATGGGTTGAATTTTCGACAGGTAGTTTCCACGCACCAAGCCTGCGCTACATATTACGTGGCGAACAGCTCCCTCATGAGACACTGGAGCCTCCGAAATAGCCTCGCCTCTTGGAGACCAGGTGTTTTGCGTTGAGACCAGGTGCGATGTTCTGAGGACGTTAACTATTCTCATATTTTTCCCTTTGATTTCCTATTTAGATTAGCATTCTTTTGTAATAACCCCCCCTAGAGGCTGTCCTTCTGTGTTGCTGTAACAATCGGTTCTCAGATTAGTCTTATCCGTCCTTGTCCCTTTGCTTGTTGTCCGAATGAAACCTGCAGACGACCCCCCCGTCTGTTAAGCTGTACTTTTGTGACCGGGAGCTCTGCATCCAGACAGCCGTAGATGGGGATATCCTGTTTATCCTTTTTTGCAGATAAGACCTCAGTAATGTAATGAAAGCTTGCAAGCCAAGGTTTGGAGGAAACGAATAAGGGTTTAGAAGGGATAGCACGATGCTGGAGGTTGTTTCTTTTCTTTTCTTTTCTTTTTTTTTTTGCACATCAGTTAAGCAGCATTCTCTAGACACCACAGACTTTGATTTTTTCTCTCTCTCCAATTAGGAATAATTGCAGTGAGAGTGGAAGAAAAGAGAGTTTTGAAGTCGGAACCGCTGCGCAGCCTTTACTTACCTCTGACCCGCTTGTCTTGCGATTGAATAATTACACACCTCCCTCCTGGTAATTGTCGTTCCTGAACCCCTCAATGTTTTGATGGGGCAGAAAAAGGAGGAAGAGAAAACGTGAGGTGGATAATAACAGTGTGCCCGTCGTGGCTGTGGTTACTTTGGTGATTTCCTTCTTTCATAAAGCTCTGAGGGGAGCAGCTGTGGGCCAAGCGTGGGCCCATGGATGAAGACTGACACTATGTGAGTGTGTGTGTCTCTTCCTGGTGTAGCCATACTTGTAGGGACAGGGATTTTGGGGAAATACTGCAGTTCTGGGAGCACTTTGTCCTCATGGAGACGGTAAAACACACTGACTGAGTGAGTGGGAGTTAGAATTACAACAGCATTATGTTGCTGATGATGATTTCAATCTTTTCAAGAGTTTCAATATAAAGCTGCATTTTCAGATAAATATTTTTTCTTTTTCGATTTATTTAATTAAGATGAAATATTTCCAATAATTTCATTATTTTCGTGATTCAAAAGATTTTCTAACCCAAAACATTTTAACAGTTAAAATATTTTAAAAATAAACTAATAAAAATTACTGGTAGCTACTTTCACCAAGAGATGTGTCAAACTCAAGGCCCGGGGGCCAAATGTGGTCCGCCAAGTTATTTGGTGTGGCCCTGTAGATCTATGAGATCTATAATTGTTTTCCTTCCATAATAGAAATCCAAAGACACGGTACCCTTAGTGGAATCAGATGTAGGGTTCTGAGACATTGACATCAGTTTTGGGGGGAAACTGTGTCATATATCGGTATTGGTATATGATTGATTGGTATTGGATCACGTCTCCTAAGAGTAAGACAAGTACTATGTTCTGACTGAGGTCTATGTGACAGTTGAGGTCACAGTGAGGGTTAAAGAAGGGCTAGGAAATGTTGTGTCTATTTGAAGTACTCAGTGTGTGTCAGACACCAAAGGTTGCACACAGGAGTAATAGGCCAGGGTTGATGTGTGCACTCAGAGTTGGAGACAGTCGTAAATTCTGCGCTCCCCAGACTGCGGTGTCTTGTCTTATTCATGTGTGAAGATGAAAGCTGTTGCCCTTCTCGCTGCAGTCGCTCGCACGCCCACGCGCACGCGCGCCGAGTCACGTATACGATGGTTTTAGCAGAGCTGAGGGGAAACAGAGATGTGAATGACTTGGTGGGTTTCTCTCTGGCTCCTGTGTGTGCCTCAGTGTCTGCACAGTTAGACCACAATGCAAACAGCCAGGGGTCTCCCACAGGCACACGCTCACTGTGGCGCAATTTTACTGGGTGAATTTTAGAAGCAAATATATCACTGGGGGAAAAATTTGACAAATATTTAGCGCTCAAACATTTGTTTTCCTTAATTTTCTTTACTCAGGACGCTACGATGGGAAAATGAAGCTATTTTGAGCAACCCTCAAGTAGACAGTGGTTTTATTAGTTAGCAAGGTCACGTTGGGTTTTCTGAGATTGTACCTGAGAAGAACCAATGTAAATGAATTATGATCTATATACTTTATAGCTGTGTTTTGCCCAATTTCTTGGAATCACACATATGGTTCTGAACCATTGACATTATTGGAGTTTAATGAAGAAAATCAAGTATTTGGAAAATACCGACAGAATGTAATGCAATTTACGCTGTGGGAATCCAACGTGGGTCAGTAAATAAGCAGTATATGTTCTGAGATGTTCTCAGATGTTCTCAGATGTTCTAACGGTATATCGGTATCTGTCGATGTCGGTATTGGAAGAAGCCAACCCTGTTGACTGTAGATTGGTGGACTTGAGATCTCGCAAATGTTAAAAAAAAACCTGCCATCTGATTTGCAAATCCTCACTATATGTTCTGAGATGTTGCCCTCAGTTTTAGTTGCAAAGAATGTAATTTAAAGGTATTGGAAAAATAAAGTTGTTTGACAAAACTGGCAAAATTGGATATCGGCAAAAGTCAAAATAGGACATCACTAGTAATAATCAATAGCAGAATTATTTAGTAATATATAGGTGGTCCTTCATGGGGAACTACAATGCTGATGTGGTGAAAAAGACCTTAATATATACATATATTTTCTACTTTCTCCCCAGACGGACTTGAGCCAAAAGTTGACGTTATGTAGCAAGTTGTGTTTCGCCATCGGTGGAGCTCCTAAGGAGGTGGCTGCCAGCGCCACTGCCTTCTTCCTGCAAATCTACCTGCTCGATGTTGCTCAGGTAACGCACTCTGGGATGAGAAGAACAATATCCAATAAGTTAAGAGAAATATTCATATCTTCTGTCTAACCGTGTTCTGTCTCTGCAGATCACAGCCGTCCAGGCCTCCATGTTGCTGTTCGTTGGAAAAGCATGGGGCGCAATCACCGACCCCATCGTCGGTTTCTTCATCACCAAGAGCACGTGGACCAAGATTGGTAGACTCATGCCTTGGTAAGATCAACGAGACTTGCATGCAGTATATCTCGGGAGATTATCAGTACATTGTCAGTATATGTATGTATAAATATAGTCAGGGTGAATTCATTAGACTGTTTTCTTCAATTTCCTTGTTCGTTCTAATGCCTGGTTCCTCTCAAGGTGAATTTGTTTGGACAAATATAAGGATAGGGACAAAAATAGGTAATCTGAGTTTAGTTTCAGAGCTGATATTTATCCACTTTCCATGGTTTTCTTGATAGAAACAAAAATCCTTTTGGTTCTTACATCGATAGCTATGGCATCGTACTGCAAAAAAGCTGCTTTTAGGAATTCCTAATTTCCTTCTTCTTCAGGTACCTTGATCGATGCCAGCCATCTTTATCATGACTATATATATATATATATATGCATATACGAGGCCACTGAGGGTCCTTCATTCCTCAGTAAATGCATGCCGCTCTCGACATACAGCCTGGTTTCCCTGGATGACTGTAATTTGTCCACAGTTTATGGGAGACGTTTAGATTCGCACCCAGTCTTCCAAACACCAACGTTCAGCGAGTAAACAACCCAACAGCAAATCCCCAATCATTTCCCTTTCATATCCTCGAACTGCTCACCTGAGGATTGTTTCGCCTTAAAAGCTGCTGTGCTTTAATTACACTGTTCTCAATCCTCCCATGACGAGGCGTGTGTACATGCAGCATATTTGAGGGGCGTGGGCCGCCTTTCGGGCCTTTCATGCTGGGTAACCACTCATAAGGAGGAAGTACATCGGCATAGTTTCTCAATGCAGCGTTGCCAAATGACATTTCATCATGTCACTCCTCGTCCTCGAACTGTTCTGAGCCTCATCCAGTTTATCTACTGCTGAGCCTGAACAAAGATTCCAGTATCTGCTCTTTGATAGCGGTGTCCTGTACTGGATTGTGAAACTGTCACGGCTGCGGTCCAATAATCAAGATTCAGAGACGATTGTCAGATTGACATGCGTGCGTGTTTTTCAACGCGGCACCCTGACAGCTGAAGTAATAACGCAGCTTAATGCCGCATGTATTATAAAGCATAAATTACACATAAGCTGCGCTGACAGCGGTGCACGGGGGAGGCTGAAGTGTCAGGGTGGTCGTGCTTTGGAGCAGGAAAATGCTACAAGCCCTTAAATCAGCTTTGATTACTTCTGTGAAACTTCTGGTTTTTTTAATGCCCCGTTAGGAAGTCTAAGTGATGGGAACGAAGCAACTCGTTTTTTTCCCTCCTTCTGAAATCCCCCTCTGCCCATCCTGCAGGAAGTGTTACATCCACAGGCAAAGGCAGTGATTTCGATCTCTCAGTTTTTTTTTAGGACAAAGTCATTTGGCTCTGTTGGCTATTCTCAGATTGGGAAAGTGTTTGTTTTTTTGTTGCAATTATACAGTGTAGACGTTACTGTCTTAGTGGCAGAGAAAATATATATACTGAAGTGAATATGCACAGTAGATGCCTTGGCAGACTTTAAGAAAAACACTAGTACTGTGGTGTACTAAATACTACATTTCTTAATATCTTATTGTGAAAAAGCAATTCCTGAAAGGAAGGACAGCAGAATGGTGAGGATACAGGGAATAGAGGTGGAGAAGGTGCAAGAGTGTAGGACCTGAGGATCAAGACTGCGTAAGAGAAGTGAAGAATAGAATGGAGGCAGGATGGAACAGTTGGAGAAAAATGTTAGGAGTGATATGTGATAGAAGAGAGTCAGCTAAGGTGAAGGGAAAGGAAGACAGGACAGTTGTGAGACCAGCCATGATGGATGGATATATTAGAGACACTACCAATAGGTAGAAGACAAGAGACAGAGCTGGAGGTGGAGGAGTTAAAGATGCTGAGATTCTCTTTAGGAGAGACCAAGATGGACAGGATCAGGAATGTTGTGATTAGAGGGACAACACAGACAGGAAGGTTTGGAGAAATAGTCAGAGATGACAGATTGAGATGGTTTGGACATGTTCAGAGGAGGTACAGTGGTAGACATTGGTAGAAGAATGATCCTAGAGATGGAGCGACCAGGTAGGAGACAAAGAGGAGATTGATGGATGATGGATTTTAGTTTGTTCTGTTAAGCCCATCATCAATTCAAGGGACAACATGCAAACTCAGAACCAATTAGAGACAGACTGTCAGGCAAGAACACTTTCCACCCAACCAGCTTGACAGCCACATTTTTTTTTTGCATCCATGAACAAACTCTATTCATCATGATGGTAATATTTGTGGCTGAATCCCATGCAGGCATGCGAATATAATGTGACAGAACGCATTCAGGTATTTTTCATGCTTACAAAACTGAACCCAGATCTTGCAGGAACATTCTAACTGTCCCATTCACCCCCAACCCCCGAGGCCTTGCATTGTTTCAATGACGGAGCATTCAGTACTGCAGCACCAGCATTGTTGGAACAAACGAGAAGGAAAGCCATTGTGCATGGACTGCAGCAGACCAGAAATGACAACCTAGCGCTCTCTTTTGCTTAACGGACTCACTTTGTCATCGGATCGGCTGGACGTTTTACCTTCATTCCTTCGGTGTTTTTACCGTAGATAAACCTGTAGAGGTGATGTTTGTCAAAGGCTCTGGACAGATGACAAACACAGCGCCTCCGGAGGTTGAATGATAAACTGTTGTTTTGCAATTGCCGCTTGGATAATTCACGCAGCTGTTTGCTTAAACCATAATGACACATACCAGCTGTTTACTTATGAATTAAACATGGCCCGGGTCCTGAGAAAAACACAACGCAGCACGATTGCCCCATGATTTGTTTGATCGGGCGCGCTGCGTGTATTTTTTGCAAGTTTTGTGTGAACGCGCCTGTGTGTTTTGCTGATATATGGTGTGTGTTTTTGCGGCAGTTTCCCGCTTGCGTGTCCCTCCCAGAGCGGATTCCAGCGACATAATAGTTGAGCTGTCAGGCTAAGTCCCACTGTAATCTGTCAGAAATATGGCCTGATTTTAACGCCGCTTTAAAAAATTACATAATACAGTCACTGTCATCTATAATGTAATGTCCTCAACACAAGCTGCTGCAGATGTTTTTAAATAGTCTTACATTTTTTAAAGGGGATACAGATCTTCTTTGTTTTTTTTATAAGCGTAGAAAAAGGGAAAAATATATATATTTTACCAAGTCTCATTAGATTTACATGCATTATCAACATTTTTGCAAACATAGTTTTGAGATAAAAAATAGGCATGTGTTTTATATGCAGTTAGAAAAAATACAAAACAAAAATAATATCACTGTTATTTTATGTTACCTAGACAATGTTTTTTTAAGAAATTGATACATTTTTAAATGTCCATGAGATATATTTTTTATATGTTTCTAGAAATATTTACACGCAGGCACCTTTTTGGCAACCCTATGAAGATTCAAGAAAGAGTTTTATTATTATTTTGTATTTGTCAACAAAATACCTAAAATTATTTTAAACCCCCCCCAAAATGGAAGGGTATGGTCAAAACTATGCCTGTTAATGATAAAAAAAGACCATTAAAATAAAATATACAATACTGTGATTTTTTTTGTAACAGAGACAAGGTTTTGGACGAGCATGACAACATTTTACCTCCCCCAGAGACAAGACCAACATATATTTTTATACTTTTCAACTAATTAACACAGGCACATTTTGGGCCAGCCTATCAAATTATAAAAAAGATACAATGAAATATTTCATATTTAATTTATGACTTGATTGCTTTTTTTTTTTTTTTTTAAAAATGTTTTTAAAAAGAATGAAGGAAAGGGTATGGCCAGAAAAATGCCTGTTTACAATTAACTAAAATAATACAAAAACAACACAATTCGACTTTTTGACAAAAAATTCAATGTTTTTGAAGACCACGGATACATTCTTACATCCTCAATGACAAGGAGATACATATGTTGTTATATTTTTAAACCTATTTTTAACCACGGGCACATTTATGGCCATCCTTTTTTTGCCTACACCCATCCATAAAACCATAACACTCAGGATGATCCTCATTTCACTAACTGCGAGACAATGGGCAGCAATTAGGTGGACCAAGCATTAAATATAGTAATTGCAAAAAAAAAATGTATGTCTCCTTACTGATTTTAACAATTTGAGTGTGGCCAAAATATGCCTGTTTACAATTAGTTAAAACAGAGATTATGCCTCTGTCTGTGATGCAGGAGTCCTGGGTTTGAATCCATACAGCACTCATGTTCAAGGAGTATTGAATTAACTAATAAATGTCGAGGACCACAGCTTTAACCCAATATTTCTCTATTTTCTCTAGGATGGTGGGTTGCACCCCTTTCCTGGTGGTCTCCTACTTCTACCTCTGGTTTGTTCCTCCATTCACCAGTGGCAGGTTCATCTGGTACCTGGGCTTTTACTGCCTCTACCAAACCCTTATCACAGTAAGTGATCCGAGTCTCTACACGACTACTTGACATAGTCCCTGCATCCAACCTAAGATTGTATTCGCCAACCTGCGACCAGATCTCGTCAGCATCAAGTAGGCAGTAAGGGACCTCTCCAAGTCCTGAGAACCCAAAGGATGCTATCAGTCAGTTGACCGCCACAGATACTTACAACACCATTTGTCCTTTTAGGAATTTTTTTGAGGGATAGCAACACCTAGTCCTACGTAACAAACCAACTCCAAGCTAGAATTAGAGGATGTTAGGAGAACTAAATTTGTGCATCAAAAGGCTCCAGTGGTTGAGACAACAAATCACATATAAAACAAGAGATAAACGTCGCAGTTAAAGCAGCCCATGGTAAACAAGGGGCCGGTGCATAACAAAGAGATAAAATGGAACCAAAATGGAATGAGATAATGTTTGGCGTGCCGGTAATTGTGTTTGGTGATGGTTCTGCGCTGGCCTCAGATAGCTCCTAGTCAGATTTACACCTTGATTTGCGAGCATGGCTGCAGATTAGAGCTCAGGGCTTTCACCTCTAAGGGGAAGTATACTTATTTAGGGGTTGCCTTTTGTTGTTTTGCTCCAGACCATTCATCTCTCAGCTCTGGAGCAACCCCGTAAAACATGCTATAGAGCGTGTAGACCGCTGCAGCCGCAGTGCGGCCGACTGCGATGGCATGTCATTCTAACTACTTGATAAGTATACGGCCGCTCCTGCCAGGAACCTCAAGCTGGGTAAATACTGGTTACCGCTTTTAGCCTCCAATCATTGTCTTTGGGTTCGTGTTTGTGCGGAACTTGCTGGAAACGGCCAGCTGCTATCACTCAGAGTCTGTAAACAGAGGCGATAGTGTTGGTTCGTGCAATCAGCAGATTGATCAGTTCTCACCTGCAGATGATGATGGAAATGTTTAAGAAGTATTTAGGTTTGCATCAGGCCCAGACCTCAAAAAAAAAAAAAAAAAAAGACGCGGTGTGTACGAGCAGTGGCTGAAAGGAAAAAAAAAGAAAAAACACATTTCACGGATGCGTTTATTTTCATCTTGCTCGTTCGGCCACAGTGCTGACTGAGCCCTTGTGTAAATTACAAAGTGAGGCAGAACTCGGGTTTCCTCTCCTATTCTCTGGGAGAGGTGGTGAGGCAGGAGAAAACAGATCTGAGGTTCGCCGACAACTGGAAACTTAAAGGACTGCTTTTTGATATATATAAATATATATGCTCAGCGTGTCGTATACTTCTAGCTGTCCCATGTGGATAAAAGACGTCTAAAGATATCTGGGGTGGTCCTGTGTGGCGTAGACAGTTGTCAGCGATGAACGTAGATTGTACGAAGGGCTTTTAAGGATGTGACAAACAAACACATAACTACTCGTAGTATTATTAAACCATTATTATTGTTACTCCGGTCTGTTTAGTACTTATACAAAAATGAGTCAAATGGATGCAATTTAATATCTAAGATGCTTATACTATTAAAATTCTGTTTTTTTTCTAGTTTTAACCAAAGATGACCGTTAATATGGGCGGACCAATTATATTTGCCAACCAATAATACTAGCCTTATGTTTGTATCCTAACGTCCAAAATACTTAATTCCGTCCGTTGATGGAGACTCTATATAAGATCTCAAGGGATTAGGGATTTTTTTTGGTCAGCCATTATTATGTAATATTGGAAAATGAATGAAGATATGTTACCTAAACCTCAGGTCTTTTTCCTTCTCTACCCCAGTGTTTCCACGTGCCTTACTGCGCTCTCACCATGTTCCTGAGCACAGACCAGAAAGAACGGGACTCAGCCACCGCCTACCGTGAGGACACTTTGACATAACGCAGCGATCGATCGTTGGTTTACTGCTAATTAACCCGAGCCTGCGCCATTAATCACCTGATTACAGGAATGACCATGGAGGTGCTGGGTACCCTCGTGGGAGCCGCAATCCAGGGCCAGATTGTGGCCAGCGCTCACACTCGGAAGCACTGTCCAACTCACAACACGACGGCGGGTCACCTTGGCAACAGCAGCGGGGCAGAGTTGGTCCAGAGGCTCGTGCACTCGCAGGAATACCTGTCACATGCAGTAAGTGTCACCGTGCCATGTTGGACCAGGTGTCTTTACTCTCCCTCGTCTAAAGGAATGAAAAGAAGGATTGTTGTAAACGGTAAAATTACAGTTCCCTTTAGTGGCAACTGGTTTTGACAAAAAGGCTCCAGTTTTTGAGCCTTGGGTTTGAAAGAAGACGCCGGTGTTTGATATCTGAACCCAACATCCTGAGTTGGCTGCACTCTGAAGACCACAAAGCGGGGGTTCCTCCCTCAAATCCTTACATTGAGGGGTCTATATGGTCTGTTAGTCATTAGGCCTATTTTTGTCTCCACTGGAACATGTGTGAACATGTCAAACAGTTGTTGACAACATCCAACCTTTCTTCTAAATCAGACGTAGGCAAACTTTTTGAATTCGAGAAAGAAATGTTGCGTTAATGCTTTGAACCTTCTTTGTTCCATCTAAAGAAAGAAATTGCAGGGAAAAATATAAGATATATAAAAATATATATGTACATGGACATATGTATGTATGTACATATATAAATACATGTATGTGTATATATTTATATATATATACATATATTCTATATATATACATATATACACGCACATATATATGTATGTGTCAAAATATGTGTAAATATGTATATATGTAAATATATCAATATATGTATGTATGTGTATATATAAGTACATATGAATATATGTACATGGGCATTGTAGGGAAAAAGCAGAAGTAATATGTATGAAAATATCTATGTACATGGACATATGTATGTGTGTACATACATAAATATGTGTACATGTGTATGTAAAAATATAACTACGTGTAAATATGTACATATACAAATATATGTATGTATACAGGGGCACTTAGGGAATAAGCAGAAGTAAAATCACAATACAAACCTGTTATATGATTGGACAGGTTTGGCTGGTCTGATCACAAAGCTGAATGGGCCACATTTGGCCCCCGGGCCTTAGTTTGCTCAGGTTTGCTCTAAATGGAGCTTCAGTTGAACAGCCAGAAACCTAAGGCTACAAATAAAGACAACCGTCAGTGGGAATTTGTGTGATTTTCAGGTCAGGATAAAACAAGCCCAGAGTCAAGATCGCCTACAAGTGGATTTTGGTTGCGCCACAGCTATTTGGGTTTCAGATGGTTCCTGTTCCATTGGATTTTGGGTGAACCCCATCACGGCAACCCACTCACCGAGTCGAGTCCTCGGCAGTCCCGCTAAATTCCGCAGTGGTCACTGGTGAGGTTGGCACAGCGTCTGTGTCTGCCCTCAGAAACAGGGAGTGTTTGATGTGCATAAATAATAATGAGCCTCTGGGTCGGGCCGCATGGAAAACTAGGAAACAAACACAGGTTGTTTAAGGCAGAGCCGTTCCTGTCAAATACGACATTCAGTCTATATTTTGGGACCGAGATCTGCCTGAGGTTTCTTCCTGTTTATACTTGTGTGTCTGATGTGTGTGTGAGTTTAAACTGCCGTGAAGGGAGAAACTACACAAAAGTCTGCGATAATTTGTCATTCATTGACGGGTCTTAAAATAGGACTAATCTGGAATCACCTGGTCTGAAGTTTACACACTGCCTATATTGACAGAGATGTCTGTCTCTTTTTGTCTTGTCAGAAAGAAGTCTACATGATCGCAGCCGGTGTTATTGGAGGAGTCTTCCTCATCTGCACTGTGGTGATGTTTGTTGGGGTCCGAGAGAGAGAAGGTGAGGCCTAAATACATAATTACTCATATAAAGACAATGTACCTTACACCAGTGGTTCTCAACTGGTGGCCCGAGGATCCATCGCCCCTTAATGGCAAGCCACACACAAGGAAAGTTTCACCTTGTATTTTAATAAAACAAGTTGATTTAGTGACTGGTAATAAAAATATTAGAAAAAAGGGCTGTGTTTTACTTTTGGGTCTCGGATCCTCCAGTTGAGTATACCTGCCTTACACTTCATATACTTTTTTAGACTTTATCTACTAATTTACAAGGGAACAGACTGTTCCTATAGTACATGTTCCACTAAAATGTACTATAGATTAGTTGTTTTATTTTGCAAAATTTGACTTATACAATGTTTGCTCTTCTGTTCCTCAGCTGTCGCCCTCTTTTGTTCACTTTACGTAACTTCACAATTCCATCTGTATGTCTGACACTGTTCTTTGCATTACTAGGTAATGCAGTCTAGTTATATTTTGCAAAGGGCAAATATATATATGTATGTACATGTGTATCTACAAATATATATGTGTGTATATGTATATATGAATATTTATTTATGTGTATATGTGTAAATATGTACATATATCTAAATATATGGATTTAAATATATGCATACATGTACATATCTACAATATACAGTATGTACGTGTACATATGTACATATCTCTAAATATATGGATGTTAATATATGTTTATACATATACAAATATATGTATGTGTATATATGTAAAATTGTGGGTATAAATATATATATATATCTTTATATACATATGAAGATATTATAATAACTATCTTGCCTTTGTTTGAGTATATATATGTTTATATGTACATATCTTTAGATAAGTGTATATGTGTATATATATATTTAGACATATATAGACACACATATATTTTATATTGTACAATATACATATATATGTATGTATGTATGTATACGTATGTAGATAATATTATAACTATCTTGCCTCTGCTTTGCAATTATTCCCATCTTGCGGTCGATCATATATCAATGATTTTGACTACTGTAAACAAAATGTCATTGGACAATATATATTTTATTATTATAATAATACCACTTGCAGGATGTTTTATTAGGATTTCTGTTTGTTTGAATAATGCGTATGCATTCATCCACACTGCCGATACTCTCTCTCTGACTTGTACTCCATAAATGACAGCTCTCAGTGGGAGAGACAGCATCCCCTGCAATGCAGGGGCAGTTCCAGGATTTGCCAGGCAGAAAAAAAATCACTGCATGTTACCTGATATGCCGTCCTCACCCTCACACCCCGGTTTAAACCGTTTCAGATCCATACGGCCCCCGGACGGAGAAGCAGATCCCCTTCTATCAGGGCTTCCTCCTGGTGATGAGACACGGGCCGTACCTGACTCTGACTGCATCCTTCCTCTTCATCTCTGTAGCCATTCAGGTAAAAATGCTGATGTATTGAGTAAGCGTTTCTCAGACACTCACCCAACCTTACGGTAAACGTTGTCAGCCTGGAAATCCTGGCAATAGATGGGAAACACCGTTCAATGTTGATTAAATCAATGCGGGCGAACACTTCTTAAACGCTTTTCAGTGTTCTTAAAATCTCAGCAGTTTCAAGGCCGATAACAAGCCCCCGACCTCCAGAGTGTGTTCGTTACATGAAGTCTATTCCTGTATTTTTTAAGCCGGTTGCCATTAATTAAGTTAACATGGAATAAATCACTGCAGGTCACAAATCAAGCAGATCTTCCAATCATTCCTCCAGGCCCTCAGTGACAGAGCTGAGTCAGCAGGAGCAGGAGCAGGAGCAGGAGCGTGCATCTGAATGTTTGTTCTCTGATCTTTGCAGCTGCTGCAGGGCAACTTCGTCCTCTTCTGCAACTACGCTGCCGACCTGAGGGACCACTTCCAGAATATTGTGCTGACCATCCTGGTGAGTTCAGCCAGTGGAAACTGTCCGCTTCACTGACACAGAAACACCTCTACTATTGACGAGTTTGGCGGACCGCATCACAGAAACAAAAACGGGCCACATCCGGCCTGCAGGCCCTAGTTTGCCCAGGGTTAAACCAGACATTCTTTTTTTGTTCATTCAGGTTTCTGCTGTAATAAGCATCCCACTTTGGCAAAGGTTCCTGCAGAGGTTTGGGAAGAAGACAGCAACTTTTTGCGGCGTCTCTGTAAGTGTTGATTGTTTTTTATTGTCTATAGCGCCATCTTGTGTCTACAAACATAAATTACAATAAACTTACTTAAATGGTTAATGAGAATTTTGAATCAAAACATCTTTCTGCCATGCAGACGTGCATGGATGAAAACTCAAGTCTTTCTGTCTGATCACAGTGGATCATGCCCTTCGCCTTGTTGCTGGTCTTTGTCCCTAATGTCGTGGTGGGCTACGTTGTTGCTGTCTCCTCCGGGCTGAGTGTGGCTGCATCACTCCTACTGCCGTGGTAAGACTGAAAACTCTATAAAAGATCAGTTTTTTTTTTTTTAAATAAAACATTTAAAATTTCGTTATTTTGGGGTCCTGCCATTATAGTTTAATTTTGATTAAATGACAAAAGTGTATTTATTTAATAAATAATGCATCACTTTACTGGTGATAGTGTTTCTACACTGACAAATCCAGTCTCCTTTTTCTGAGAGCTCTTATATTCCCATTACAGTTTGTACTATTGTTGCACACTCAGCAAAGAGAATGCTCCACCAGCTGGACATTAGTGGTGACCTCATGTCCCATGTGGCCCAAGTTTTAAAAAAAACAACATAAGTACACAAGGTGTAAACGATTTCGACAATAACAGAGCAAATTCACTCACAGTGAGTTAAAAAGAAAAGTCTGCTCTCAATCCTTGACTCATCTTTTACAACCGTCCCGAAACCCTCAAATTACAAGGGACATGGACCACGAGACATGTTTGTCTTGGAGCGACTGATTGTTTATTCAGTCTGCGGCCGGTCCTGGTATTAACCACTGCTTATTATCTAATCATATTATTAGATTTGTACTCGTCGCTGGGTAGATTTCCAGCATACATACATACATATATATATATATTTACACATATATGTATATATACATATTATTATATATATGATATTATATATAAATATATATTAGTATACATAATTTAATGAGAGTTTTTTTGTCTGTCTCTGACCCAGGTCTATGCTCCCTGATGTGGTTGATGACTTCCGCCTGGCTAACCCGTACTCCAAAGGCCATGAAGCCATCTTCTACTCACTGTACGCCTTTTTCACCAAGTTTGCGACAGGCATCTCCCTGGGAATGTCCACCCTCTGTCTGGAGTAAGTCAGCATCAGCGTGAGACATCTGTCCACTCCATCGTGCATCCCAAACTGCATTAATCTCAGACGGACGGTGTCGTATTTGCTCCGTCAAGGCTGGATGTTGATTTCCTGTAACTGTGTTTCTACACGTGTAGGTTTGCAGGATATGACACCACTGCTTGTAAGCAGCCCTCTGCTGTAGTTTTCACCCTGAAGCTTCTGATCGGTGCAGCCCCGGTGGCCTTCATTATAACAGGACTACTGATCCTGGTCCTCTACCCCATCAGTGAAGACGTCAGACTGAGGAATAAAGTCTGCCTGGAGGAGCTGCGGTGAGTAGAACCCATTTTGATGACCAGATGTAGTCTTCATTAACGTCCACAAAATAATTGCAAATTTACTTATTTTTTTTCTTTTTTGCCTTCTACAGTAAACAAAGCATCGGCTCCAGAACCATGGAAGACTTGAATAATGTGTGACTCAACTCCCCATTGGTGGGAATCTTGTAAATTGCCACGTATTTCAGTGACTTTGCTGGAAGTTTGTTGATTAGTGTATATTACACTGGTAAAAAAATATGATAAACATTCTTTGTTTAATTTTCACTTGTACTGGATGATTTTCTTTGATATATATATATATATATATATATAAGATGAACTTATTTATATAAATGAATGTAGATCATTGTTTGCTGTGTTTATAGCTGCAACACTGCTATTTATTTATGATACATCAAATTACAGAGTTAAAAAAAATAAACGTCTTGTGGGAAAATAAGTTTTTCTCCTTTTTTGCTATACATTTCAGTATTACAGCGCGTACTTTGTAAGTGGAAGAGGTAAACCAGTGGATTGTCCACCATCTAGCGGCCACGTTTGATAAAACATCCATTTCACATTGCATTTTTGATGCCTCAAGTCCTGGGCTTTAAAGACATTATTGCAGTTTATTACAAACAAACATTGGTAAAAATGACATGACCAACAAAATTTTAATGTTTTGTCAGGACTCGCGCATTTGGAAGAAAAAGTTTCATAATCCTGGATCCGTGTGAATTCACACAAACTCCATTCACGCCTCTGCCTGCGAGTTAGCGTTTTCACCAGGACTTGAGCTGCACTGGCGCGGGGCCTCTGGACTCCCCGGTGTCCTCAGGTGGGTTTTCCTTTTCCCATTTCTCACGGTGAGCTCTTCCTTGGACTTGAACGTCAGAGGCACAAATCCGTCCGCATCCGCTACGAGCACGATCCACAGCGGTCCTGCAAGATGGATAAACGTAGTCAGGGTCCTTACACCACAGGTTCTTAAAGTAGGGGGCGAAGTTGTTGACAGTCCTCGCTGCAGCGGCAGCAAAACACACCACACATCAACTGTTCGTAAGCCGCTTTGGTTCTAAACCAGGTAATCTGACCTAGTCTTTTAATCACTTCCAATAATAGGTGACATGCTACCAGAAGAGGACACTGCAGTGAAATGAAAAAGACTTTCATTCATCAGTTTGATTTATATTATATAAACAAACCAAAATATCTGATGATAAAGAGAAAGGAATTATCAACTCATTTTATAGGGGACTCATTTGTTGAAAACACGGAACCTTACGTAAAGATTTGCAAAAATTTGAAAACCAAAAATCCCTCCCCCCCAAAAATGACATACCGTACAACATCTCCACTATAGTGAGGTTAAAAAGGTCCTGCAGGACGCGGAGACAAAGCTTTCCTTCGCAGAGGAGGACGGGCCGTCGCTCGTCGATAAAAACATTTTCCGAAAGCTGCCTCTGAAGTTGCACAAAAAGGCAAAATTAAAATGGTCATTATTGATAAAACAGATGACTTTAACTACATATTAACAAATGTTTTGGTCCATTTTACAATTAATATACTAAAATATTCTGCAACATAAAATGCATGATCAATGATAAGAGACTGTTGTGAATGAAACGGTACCTGACATGTGATGTTGACATACGGTGGCTCAGTGGCACCAGGGTACGCGCATAACGTCTTCCTGCCGTTCTGTGCGCATTCTCTCATTTCCGTCAGGCACTGCTGTACTTCTGCGAATCGGCTAAAAAGTCTCTCCATGTTGTGGACCAGCACCTCCAGTTTGTGCTCCCTGGCCAGACCAGATATCTTCTCGGCTTGCTCATTCTGGACCCGGTCAGGAGGCTCAAGCCGAGGGGAGCTGCACCTGCTGGAGTCCCGGCTCACCTGGTTGGACACTGTCAGGCTGGCCATGCGATTGAGGTGGTCCATGTCGTAGTTTTCCACCGTGGTCGAGGAGGAGGCGCTGGACGGGGCTCTTTCAGAGGGTTCCCCCGAACTGGGCACGGGGCTGCGATCTCCACTCCTCAGCTCCTCCACCAGCCTCCTCCTGCTCCCTGGCGACCGCTCCACTCCTCTGTCAGGCAACACTAAGTCCTTTATCCCTGTGCGCTCCTTGTCATCTTTATGCAGAATCTCAGAGTGGCCCCTAATTCCTGTGAGGAAACTGGAACTGGATTCCTCTTTGGGATTGGTGTTTGATGGTGCGACGGTGGTCTCTCCATTGGCGGTCAAGTCTTTTACGGTTAAACGAAGGATATATTTATCCGTGTTAGAGGACGGCAGGAACGCTGGGTCGCTGCACTTTTGTCTGCCGATCATGAGCAGCAGCATCTTGTCCCGGAGGAAACAGACTCCCTTCGGCCTTTCGTTTTTCTGCAGGGAGATCTGCTGAATGTTTGGCATGGCTGACGCAGTGATGCAGTACACCAGCACCATGTTGCAGGAATTAGAAGCGACCGCCACCGTAGAGCCACGTGGATCGAATGTCACAATGTCCGGAACCAGGATGCCCGGGATGCTGACCTTCCGGGTGGTGGTAACTTTGCGCTCGTAAGTGACCAGAGTGAGGTGCGACGAGTCCTGACCTGAGCCCGTCAAAGTGTCCCTGCGTTTGAGATGCAAGAGTGGGCTGGGGTCCGAGCGACGGTGCTTGGACAAGAGCTGCGTGAGATCCAGAGGGCCTGAACCTGGGATGTGGGGCTTGTCCGTTTCGAAGGATCTCCTCCTCGAGTCCAGAAGGCCTCCCTCATCGGAGTTGATGACGTTTAAGCTGCGGCCCTGCGGTGACACCAACTCTGGTGACATGTCAAACTCAACACCCGCGTTCATGCCGCAGATTTTGTCCAACGGCAGCTCGGTGGCTACGGCTACCTGCGCATCGCGCGTTGACTCGATGGCACATATGTGACCCCCGACGTCAAAGATGGGACAGAAAGAACAGGCGACCAGGCTCTTCTGGATGTCATTCCAGATGTAGGAGTGCAACGCACTGCCTATGGCCACGACCAGACGGGTGCCATCTTTAGTCCAGCATGCACAGTGTATTAATCCGCTACCTTTAATGTCCGCCTTGACTCTCCTGTTGTCCACTCTGACGGAAAATAAAACAGATGTGTCCCTTTTGGTCAGCACGGCCAGAATGTCCATCTTGGGATGCCAAACGCAGCCTTGGGAGAGCAGAGGGAGAGGCTCACTCATCTCACAGGTCTGGGTGCACAGCAGTTTGTTCTGCTCCAGGGTGCTGAGCTGAAGCTGCCAGACCGTAACATGTTTCTTGTGCTGAACAGCCAGCAATGCAGGGGAGTCAGAGCAGCAGATGGGCCCCCAAAAAAGCCCAAAGACATGCTCAAACTTCCCGATGATGTTGGTGTCCCCAAATTTTATCTCGCCGTCAATGAAAAAGAGAGACGTCAAGCAGACCTGCTTGCCATCCGTCCATGCTATCCCATGCGCAGGGTGGATGGCTTGGTGCAGGGTGTTAAGTCCTGTCATAGGCAGCTTGGCCTTGCCGAGATCCATGTCGGCAGGGTAGGAAGCAGACTGGAGAGACAAAACAAAAGTCAGCTACGGGAGGCTACCATTGATAAGTGACCTGTATCTGATGTGGAAGGTTCCAACACCTGCGTAGCTTCTGCTATCTGTGAAGAATAAGAATAGAAAAAGCCTCTGTCGTGTCTGCTTCCAAGTACGTGCTTTAATCCCTGTGCAGAGGCTGCGTCGACAAACACTTATAGCTGCTTATGTCTAAATGACCTTAACAAAGAGGTCCTGTCAGGACCAGTGGGCATTAACAACACCATGTGTTGAGCAGCAGTATTTTATGACAGCCTTGCCCTGAATATTACGAAAATACTAACCATTATTCACCATATATTTGATGGGACATCAGTGGATCTTAAGTAGGAACGTTGTATTTAAGGATATTGTTGACACAGTGTTGGGGTAGGCGCTTAATACTCTAAAGGGTATTAGCACTGACAAATAATCACTTAAAGTTAGAAAAATATCTTTAATAAAAAGTATTTCCTATTTCATTTTCAAAATAAAGCCTAAGAGGGAAACGCAATTATAACTGTCCAGAGTTTAAAAAACAGAATACAATAAAGCCGTATATTCTCTTGAAGAGCTGTGAAGTCGCTTGTCTGTGATTGGACAGTTATGTTACACGGCTTTTTAAAAAAACTTTATTTCTTCGCGCTATGACATACATTTACTTGCCATTTTAATAAGAGATATAAACATAGTAAAATATTATTAAAAGTCTCACATACCTCCATAAATCCTGAATCTTAAATATCACATTCAGCCGGTAGATAAACAAGGACACACGTTTGCTACGCACTTACGTGACCCGGAAGTAGAAGCTCTACTTCGGTCGCACAACGGGGAAGTCCAAAAAAGTTGGAAATTGTTAAACTGCTAAGGAAATGTTTGTTTTTTCTGGTCTTGGCAAATACTACGGTGTCGAAATTGTAGAGGAGTCGTGTTAAAGAAAATATATATAGAACGAGTAAGTCGGTAAACGACAGCGTACGCTATCGCCGCTGTGGGGCGCTCCAGCGGCTCTGAAAAACTGAAAATATCTTTGTTGTCATTTTGGGTTGCCAAGTTATTTTGTTTTTCCGCGGATTTTTTATAACTATAATAGAGGCTGTCAATATACACTGTGGTCCACCTTGAAGAGTGATTAAGTAACATAACTTTTAGGTTAATCCACTGATATTATTTGTATTGCCATAAGTGGATGGCTGTTATTATTTTAAATCATTATGCGCCCAGTTTTTGTCCTAGGTGGAGTGCTGGCACATATCTTCCGCTTCAGTTCAGCGGCGGCATTGAAGAGCTAAAATAATTGCTAGACTCGATTTATTGATTGTTTTGCAATTAGTTTCATGTCGCTGATTTCTCGCAGATCTGGCATCCCTAGACTAGCTGCAGCAGCAGCAGCAACGGGTCGGTGTTGTGTGTGTGTGTGCAGTGAATGCATGGTTTCCGAAGGCATAGACTGACTTGTCGCCGCAAAACGGGGAGCGTTGGTTGTCGAAAGGGCTTTTTAAGGCTGCATGTTTCACAGCTGAACACCGAAGAAGCACAAACATGGGCGTCGATGTCGAGACAATATCTCCGGGTGACGGTAAGTTGTTGTATCCGCTTCTATGCGCCGTTACTGCGGAGGCAGTGTGTACTGGGGCTCGGTACTTCCCCAGGAATGTCTTGAAAATTTAATAAGACATTATGTAGCATAAGGCGCGTGAAGTTGTAATGTGTCGTAAAAGAATGTGTTTTAATAGATAAACACTACGTCGTAGTATTGTCGTATCGTTTCTGAAGTTATTAGTACAGTTGTTCGGGACATTATAACTTGCTTAAACCCTAAAGTAATGAACTATGAAAAATATAATTGACCAATAACAGAGGCTAAATGCCTTGAAATGTATAGGGTTGTGTTTTATATAGTCCATACGAATGAGTACACTGTATTGAAGCTACCTGAGGGGTTTGTTTTCACCGAACCCTGGGACATTTCAGGTCAAAGTTAACGTGAGGTGGCCTCAAACAAGGGTTTATGTGACTAAGCTTTGTCTGCCACATGAAACTGTATGGCATTCCTGCAGGGATACACCTCATCAGACTGGCTCCAGTCACTGTTAATGCTCAAGATTAGTCTGACAGACACAGAGACAGACAGTAAGTGATATACACTGGCACATACTCAGAGTAATACTTGTTTTTTTTCTCCCTACACAGGAAGAACATTTCCAAAGAAGGGCCAGACATGTGTTGTCCATTACATAGGTAACTGATTTTTGGATTATTTTTCATTCAGCAGTCATGACTCCAGACATCTTTCCTGTGTTTTTGTTTACAGAGGAACTTTGGCCCTCTTTGTGTACATGCGTGTTTCTATGCATACCTTTGTTATTTCTTCGTCTCGGAGTACTGCCCGACTGTGTGTGGACTGCAGTTCAAAAGCTACGCCCAGTGTAGATTAATTAGAATTTGTTCGCAGGCTGTGTTTTGTTGTGTCACCGTGTCGGTGGCATTTGAAGGACTGTTCCAACTTGCACCCAGCCTCAAGCGCATACACGTCCTCTCATTTTTTTTTTTTCTGTTTGCTTGTCGTCTGACTGCTTTTATCCTGAGACATGGCAGGCGGAGACCAAGATGTTGGGAGAATACATCTGGGTGTTTGTGCGCCTCTGGGTTGGCACAGCAGACAACTAGGTCAGACAGAAAGTAAACAAACTTCGTTGACTTATCAGTATGTCTGTCTTTTACCGATTTATTACGTGGTTGTAAAAATATGCCGTCTCTATCAGATTGCTGTCGTGTTCTATACCTATTATCTAACGTGTTACTGATTGATGGAATTCCTGTTGTATATCTTAAAGCAGGTTGTTTTTAACTTTCTACAACCAGTAAGATCAGGTTATTTGAACATTGATTTATTATGGCAAAATATGGATTCTTTAGACTAGTGGTCCCCAACCACTGGGCTGGGGACAGGTACAGGTCCGTAGGTGACTTGGTGCCGGGCCGCAGCAACTGGACTTCTTCTTGGAGTTGAAAGATGAAGTCTCAACTGACAAACTTTAGGCCAGGAACTTATCCAGTGTTGAAGGGAGTGGTCTTAAGTAGTGGCCCTGAACCACTGGACTGGGCACCACTATGGGTCCGTGGGAGACTTGGTGCCGGACCGCAGAGAAATACTGTTTCCTTTTGGCCCCATCTGGCTATTATTTACACTTGATCCATACCCATATCAACAAAAGAACTAGACAATAGAATGGCTAGGATTCCATCATCAATAATGCAACTATATTTGATTAGAAAGTATTTTCTCAGTGAAGCAGATAATTATAGGCTGTGTGCACTTGAGAAGTCCTTGTTGTGTGCATGCACAGTTAACTTGGGTAGGAAGATTTTTTAGGTAGAAAACTATTTCATAACAGTGGAAACATATTTTTACTGGGCTAAAAATGTGTAAAAATACCACAGATTTTACACTTTTTGGTCAGTAGGAGCAATGACATTTGGCTCAACTAAGTTCAAGACCATGTATTAGAGTAAAATAAATGATAAGTCATGCCAACAACTTTTTTTTGCTTTATATTTTCCCCTAAATCCCCTTCCAAAATCCATAAAGTTCACTCCCATCATTTTCTTTTTTCTAATCCGCAGCAGGAAACCCTTTTTGTTGCTGCTAGGATATAGTAAGTATTTTTGGCGTCTCTAATAACCATTAAACCCTGGAACCCGTTCCTACTTGTTAACCTGTTGATGATTTTGACACATTCTATGTCAGGTTATCTTAACCTTCTATTTTTAATGTCGCTTGCAGAAACACGTTGTTATTCTGCACCTGCACATGTGCTGCAAATTACTTTCTTAGTTTTTACTTCCTTCCTTTTTTTTTATTATTAGAAATCCTAGAAAAAAACTAATTGATTGATTGATGCTACTATATCATTAACAATTTTTGGTTTCTTCTGTTTCTCCATTGTTACATAAATTTATCTAAATTAGCTACACCCTCCTGAGGTAAAGTTAGTGCTTGTGCACGCTGGCAAAGACAACCGTGACTATTTAAAGCAAAAAAAAAGGAATTATTCTCATTCATGTCAGTAAGTATTAGTTCTGGCTCCTGACATGGAAATCCAAATGTTAGGATGACATCTAGTAAGGAAGTGAACAAATGTATGAATGAATCATTCAATTCCGTCTCTCTTGTTTTATTTCCTCCTTCGACTTTTAGCCCTAAGCTTCTTGGCAGAGGTAGCATCAATATAGAGTTAAGCCAAAGCAAGGATCCTGCCAACAGAACACACAAAGAACTACAAATGGCTTATTGTATTAGTGTAGAAGATGGGGTTAGGCGTGGGGTAATGGTGGTTCTTAGAGTTCAGTCAGAGTGGTGGAGAGAAAACAGACTTTTTGTTTTTAACTCCATGTTATATTACCAGAGCTGGGATGAATGAGAAAGGATATGAGGCCCTGAAGGGTATGTGTTCATAACCTCCAAAAGCCAAAAGCGTCTAAAAAAAAAAAGATCAAATGGTTCCTTTTGTTGTTTTTTTCTCTCCTTAGACTGGAATAATCAGCTAATGTGTGCTAGGCCTCCAGGAATTTGTAAGTCAGTTGAACCAATGGTCCACAACCTATGGGTTGGGGACGGGTGCCGGTCCTTGGGTGATCTGGTGCCGGGACCAGAGAAATAAAAAAGTTTCTTTTTGGCCCCATCTGGCTATTACTTCCACCTGATCCATACTCATATCAACAAAAGAACTGAACAATAGAATGGCTAGGATTCCATCATCAATAACGTGTCTGTATTTGATTAGGAAATATTTTCTCAGTGAAGACAACAACAATAAACTCAAAATTACGCAGATAGATACAATTCATTGATCCTAACTATTTGTACTGTTGTGGTAGGAGAAAATTATAGGTTGGGTGCACTTGGGAAACCCTTGTTTGGCCAATGCACAGGATAGGATGGAAGATAGGAAAGTTTTATAGGTAGGAAAATATTTCAGAACACTAGAAATGAAATTTTAGTAAGGGGTATTTATTTGAAGGCTTGAAAAATTAAGATAAGTTCCATGTCATTCGTTGATGTGCCGATAATAGCACTTGGTTAACGGTTAACTGCAGCCCGAAGAGACACAGCTGATATCGTTCTCCAGAGAGACGATATTATCCTGTTAGAGGAGACACAATGGGATTGGAGATCACTTTGTTTGCAGTCTTTAACATCAGACAATCCTCCAGCTTTCGAAAAAGTCTCCCACACTCTCCCGCTGCTATGCCGTCCTGATCCTCACTTTCACCTCAGGGATTTTAAACATGCAGACACACACATACCGCCCTGCGCCGACACAGATACGTGTGCGTGACCCCGCTGTGACTCTTGATGGGAGTTGGGAGCTTGACTAAATTAGCAGCGCAGTCACCGCGCGGCCCAGTGGAAAAACAGCAGTGGCAAAATGGAACAATTGCTCAATCTTCCGCGCGGTGGTTCATAGTGCAGCCAATCTATCAGCAGTGCATCACAGAGTTGCGCCAGTGTGAGTCAAACTGGCTCTAGATGTGTCATCGGTTCGACTCCTGGATTGTCTCTTCGTAGGCCGTGCTGCGCGTTTCTACTTTCTGGTGTTGCATATTTTTGGTTTTCGGCCTCATGTGATTTCAACTCACAATAATGTTTTTTTTTTAATCGATTTCTATTTTTTTAATTGTTGATGTGAAGTATTTATAAAATGTTGCCCCACAAACTTCACTCAGTTACAGGTTGATGATATTGTTATTATTGTTTTTACAATTGTTCCTGTCACATGTATTACAAGAACTACCACATGGTTTACAAGCTTTGTAGTGAATACTGTGTACTCCGGTTGCCAAGCGACAACATTTTGTTGTCAGACTCACTGTTGTGTTTCTGTGCAATGACAATAAAGTGAGCCTAAGTCTAAGTCTACTGTGCATATCTTGAATAGACTTGACATTTTCCATTCTGATAAACCTAAAGTAACCTTTACCTCGTGATTATGAGATTTTTCTTCCCTGAAAACATAAACATACATTAGGAATTACAATTATTAACTTTTGCTGATATTGTCCTAACATTTAATTATGATTCTGGTATCGACCGATACCAGTATATGCCACTATTTGTTCTCATCTCTGAAGTAATCATTTTAAAAACCCTTTGATTCCAGCAAATTTGTCAAAACCCAAGCATTCTGTTATTGGATTTTAATTTTTGGAGGAAATACCAACATTGATCGTGCAAACATTACATATTTATATCTCAATATCGCGCGCGCCTTCGATAAAATGATGTGTGGTTGGTGACCCTCAACTTATTTGAATTTGAGTGCCCTGCCCTATACTTCAGTATGTCATTGAATTTTGTTGTTTGTAAGGTTGCATTTTCACTCTATTCCAACCCCTGAACAGGTTGTAAAAGATAATGTAGGCACTTATTAATGAACAAAACACCACCAAAGCATCGTTAGCAAGAAAAGAAGCAAGGTTTCCTGTCAGTGCACAAACCAGTTGTGAATACTTGAGAATTAGGTGAAGGTCCCTGACCAACTTACACATTTGTGCTTCAAAAGTTATATTTGTAGGCGTGTGTTTGACCCTGATTTTGCCCTGGTTGTTAAAGGAAGTGACTCTGACCTGGAGTAACAGTAACAGTTTTCCATAGTTCTATCTTAGGCGTCCAGGTATGACCTGGTATCAGATCTCCAGATGTTTTACATTTTTTAGTTGACTTCTTCTTACTCTTTTTATCTAAGCACATAGCTGCCAAAGCTGAGAGAATTGCTAATGTTAGTTGAGCTGTTAACCATGACAAATATTGACCCGTGTACGAATCATTATTGAATTGATTTCTGCCGGCGCTCTGAGCAGCGATAATAGAAAGCGAGCAGGAGAATGTCTGTTGGGAATTGGTAATAGACCTATTGTTCATTGCAGTTACATTAATGATGCATTTATTTAGCATGATTAACTCTCGCTCACTTCATCAGACCAGACACATGAGACTGTAGTTCAGCGTCAATTTCTGATCGTCTGATTGTGTAGTAAAAACTGCATAGTACTATTATTTGTAGCCGAGAAACAAGATCATCTTCAAGTTTATGAAGAAGTCAGTCAAAAGTGTCTGTCGTCACGTCATTCCTTTCCATCTTTAACCTACAGACGTTAACCCCGAGAGCTTTGGAGCGTCACAAAAATAGACAGACCGACACACCAGGTTGTATGTCGGAAGATGCCAAAAATGGAATCCGTGAAGGAGAATCCTGCGTGTGAATGCAGCGGGAAACGGGACGAAATCGTGAAGTTTCTCAATCAGAACAGCAAGAATAAACCTTTCTGTGGTGTACCTGGATACATTAAGAGGTTGAAATCCTATCATAGTGAAAGTACGAGATGTAACTGCCTGGTATCGTGTGATAAGGGGTTTAAAATAACAAATAAACTGGAGTTTTACTGTACCAAGATGCTGGTATGTGAATGAAATGTTTCCTCTACATGTAGTCTGGTAGAGACAGGGCTGGATAACTCCCAGCAACTCAGCGTTTGTCAACGATTGCTGGTCCCTTATAGAACTAGGACATCTATATGTTGTGTAGCACAGTTAAAGGTACAACCCGCAATAAGGCACACGCCCAATATTTGTTTCACCAAGAAGAGAGCCACTGCAGCTGCAAAATGAAGTCAGCTCGCACAAGTTTGTCATAGAGAGATAGCTTTACAGGCGTCTCATTTCACCCACACTCGGGCTGAGGGGGTTGTTGTGCTGGCAGCCATCCTAGACGAGGGTGAGACAGGATACAGTAAGCTGAGTAAAAATAACTCCACCCCTGTGCGTGCTGCAGCTTTTTCTGAAATGTAGACAGAGCTCTGCTGAAAGAACGCCTGCGCTGAATGGGGGGAAAAAAGAGCCTGGGAGTCGGCCCCAGGAAGGGAAGGGTCCTGCTTTGTGATAACGGAGCAGTGATACAAGCTGGGTTAAGAGTGGTTTTGGATGGATTTTTTTTTCTTTCCTGTCTGATAAAAGGGTCTCAGTCATTTTTTGCTTAACTGCAGAGTGAAGCAAAAACAAATGGACGACTGTGTCACGACGTCCACACATTATTTTCACAATTAAATAAAATGTTCTGACCTAAACTAAAATGTTATGTATAAAATTGCATACATTAAACTTCTGTCTTCTGTTTATTGAAAAATAAATATTTCTAGATATTAAATGCAGGGGTGGTGCTAGGGTCTCTTGGGGCTCCTAGCAAGATATGGCTGGGGCCCCCACCAAAAAACATTGAATCTGGAACAGCTGCTTAAAATTAACAACACATGAGAAATTTAATCAGAAATAAAACTCACATCAGTGTTTTTTTTTCCTTTATCTTTATCTTTTCCAATTACCTTTAATGTTTTTTTGCAGACCTGCAACAAATACCAAAATGTCTGCGCTGTAACAGAGACCATGCACTGTAAGTCCTACCACTATATAAGGGTTTCATACTGGAGTTTCACACCTGTGGCCAAGAGAACACAGAACACAGGAATTTGCGCATGCTTTCGGAGCACGTGCATCTCCAAACGTCTCCTGTTGTCTCTCGGAGAGATCATTTGGTCATGGAGACTTGGGAATATCATGGAAAACACTGGTTAAAAAGTGTTAAAACCCTGCTACCTGCCTGTCATTCTCTTTCCTGTGCACCTTTATTGCTGTAAACGTTGATTTGCGAAAGTTTTTTCTACTTTATTGCCCTACGATACCTCCTAATTTCTGACGCAGACCATCAGCAGCCTGTATTTTTTTACAATAATATGCGCTTCTGCACTGAAAAAACAAAAATCTTTTGCAGGATGCATTAATTGTGTGACAAACACCAGAAATGTCTCCTCATCATTGAATTCAACAAATTCACTTGTGCGGATCAAGTGGGTCCCAGCGGCCCTGATCTCCAGCACCACCCCTGCACATCCACATGGAGGTGTGAGCATCCGTGGGTCATGTAATAGTGAGACGTATTAACCAGAAGCATGTGAAGTGTGTAGGTGTTTTATATCTGTCTTACGTCAGCAGCCTCTCCACAGACACCGCCACCGTGAGGTTTGATTTACGTATGCGATGCCTAGGATGCGCTCCCCCGCCCTCTCCCCCAGGTGTGAACACGATGTTTCCATGCAGGTTGCAGACACGTCGGCCAAAACAAAATAGAACCCTCTTCTTCTCTGCAGTTGCTGCAAGATTGCTTTGGCCTCGCTGCCACATGATGCGTGTGCAGCAGGTGGCATTCTCCTTGCACCCGATGACTCCGTGCTTGGACCCGGCCCAGTCGGCTGATATCTTCCCTCTAATGTGGCTCCTAGAAAAAGATGGTCTTTCTATGTTTAGTGTGAATGAAAGTGGAGAAGGAGGAGTAGAGTCGAAGCATTGCTGCTACTTGATGCGACTGAGTGCCTCACCAACCCTCATATGAGATCGTAGTTGGTGAATTTTGACTAGTTTCGACGAAATACAGTTACATATGATATGTTTTTTACAGTTTACAATGCACTCTGAGAGATGGAATCCATTTTTGTTAGAAGAAAGTGTGAAGTATAATCTTTGAAGACTGTAGACTGGTGGTCTGGGAGCAGGTCACAGGGTTTGCTTAAGTTATCAGAGTGCAGCTTCGAATCTTTGTTTTGATTGGACAGCGGAGGTCAAGAAGGACGTTTTAAAAATCACTGATAAAGTCAGGCCGGTGTTTCTGTGTCACTTCTGGTGGTCCACAGTGTTGTTATCATTAAAGCTGCTGGTCAGTTGTTGTGACCGCACCGCTTTGTTAGCCTTTTCTCCCCCAGTGGTCTCCATACAGTACAGCCCAGTCTGTGGCCTAGTTAACTTTAAAAATAATCCATGAAACCAGGCCAGTGCTTCTGGATTCACATTCCCGTTGTACATTTTGTGTAATTGAAACTGACTTTAAGATGCTGATAAGAAATGCCGCCAGAATAATTCCTCAGACTGGAGCCAGCCCCTGCTTTTATTTTCTTAATCTTAGCACGTGTTCTTCCAAAACATTAGCACTGAAGGAAGGGCGTGAAGTGATAATGAGCCCCAATGGGCTTCCTCATAAGCAATGGGTCCCGGGCCTTTAAAAAGTACAATTACTTGAAAGTTTACTTCTATAAATTGGAATTAAAATTAGGGAAGAAAATAATAAATCAACAGAAATGTGTTGTACTGATTCTGCATTCTCTTTTTGGCAGGCATGCTGCAGAACGGTAAAAAGTTCGACTCCTCCCGGGACAGGAATAAGCCCTTTAAATTCAAGATTGGACGAAATGAGGTGATTAAGGGCTGGGAGGAAGGAGTAGCACAGGTAAGACTAAGAACTCATTCTACAAAGGAGATGAATTATAGCTTTGTTTTCTGTACGCATACCATAAGAACAAATGTCACCGAAAAAAAAAATGCAAAGTCACCAGGCCTGCACGCTCCCCCAAATGACATCAGCTATGACTCAGTCTGATTAGATGGGCTGATGCACAGGCCTCGCAGGTAAACAGAGAACTCTTTGTCCTAAGAATTTTTTCACCTGCATTTGTGTAAATAAGCAGGCGAAGTGTCCTTTTGTTTAAGTTACCTCAACATTTCAGTATGTCGTTGACCATTGATTAGCTGTTTAATAAATATTAGATTTATTTACCATATTTGTTCCCGAGGGATTGATAAGGTCCTATTTGTCTGTCTGTCCTTCCGTCTGTCTACCTTCCTATCTTTCAATCTATCCATCAACCTACGCACCTACATACCTAACCACTAACCCAACCACATACTGTATCCAACTCTCTTTCTGTCTGTCTGTCTGTCTACCTACCTACTGATCTATCCCTCTATCAATCTATCCATCCACCCAGCTTCCCACCTACCTACATATCTACCTAACCTCTGACCCACCCACCTATCCACCTAACTATCTGTTTATCCATATACCTATCTATCCTCCTGTCCATCTATCAACCTATTCATTCATCCACCTACCTACCTACAAATCTACCTACATTTCTATTCAATAATCCATCCAGTTATATTTGCTGTAACCTTTTTAAAGACTACATCAGCCTACTCACGGATGTTGCCACTGTTTTCCTGTCTTTCAGATGAGCCTGGGTCAGCGGGCAAAAATCACTTGCACACCAGACATGGCTTACGGAGCGATAGGCCACCCGGGGGTCATCCCGTCTAACGCCACACTTATATTTGACGTGGAATTGCTGAAGCTGGAGTGAATGCTCGGTGTGAAAATAATAAAATGTAAAGGTTTATAGGTTTGCATCTCCCAACGGTTGTTTCCGCAGGGCGTGGCTCTTTCTCCTCCACCTGCTCCGTTCCTCCGTTCGTTCTACGACCTCCTTTTAGTCGAACACTTAAACTTATCCTGCTGCTTTGTCGCCGCCGTGTCATAAATGGATATCCATAGAAAGACTTTAACACACACCATGTTTGGTTTGTTTGTTAGAGGTGCTTTTATTTTTCTTTTGTTTTAATGTCATATGAAGTTGTAAATTTTGTTGAGCCAAGAGAAAATCAGCCATTGGGTGAAAAAATAGCTGCACTGCTACCACAACATTCTGCCTTACAGTTTCAACGATAGACTGAGCGTACATCTGTGTACAAATACACTTACTCTGTATATTAACTGGGCATTATAGACCACTCCCTGCATTGCCACTTTGGTTATGGTTTGCCCTGCTCAATGCTCTAGAAATGGTGTTGCTATGTTTGATGTAATCTAAATACAACATGGACGACAATTGAGTGTAGCCTGTCTCAATCTAACCCAAAACATATAATGTACAGGACACTGTAGGAGCCATTGCTACTGCTTAGACAGTTGACCAACCCTTAATAAATATGGCATGTACTGTGTTGAGATAACTGTGTCGTGTGTTAGTGCAACTGTTGTTGAGTTAGTTCAGTTAATGTGCTTCACTTTCACAGAGATCTGAAGAAACATCGCCTCCCACTGGCGAACTACGTTACAACGCAGGCTGATAAATTATACATATATTATTTTTTTAATAACAAATAAAAGTGAAAATAATAAATAATATAATAATCCATAACCTATTTTATTTTGAAAATAAAACTGCATGGTACATGCTATGCTCTTCTCAGATTGCTTATAAAAATTATTATGATTATTAATAATTTTAGGAAAATATATACTTTTCTGTAAACTGCACCAAAAGTATCAGTAAAGTAATGTCCTATTTACAAACCTCTGTCAATGGTAATGTGGAACAACAATACACAAGCTCCTATCCCTTATTTTTTCACAGTCAACAATGTGGGATTTGCTTCCGGGGTCATCTGTGTCGTCAGCAGCCGGCGATTGGTCGAAGCTCAGTGTTATGAAACTTCATTGGACACACAGACACACGCCTTCTGTCCACCAAAAAGAACACAACACAAGACAAGGTCAGAAAATATCAAACAAATGTTATAAACAATGATGTCAATGTGTATGTGCTGCTGCCACAGTGTCATTGATGGTGTTTTTGTCCCCCTGCGTTTAGACGACTAACTCTCACGTTAGCTTAGCATTTAGCCTTAAATATAACACGCACGTTATTACCATATTAATCGTTTTTATACCTCCCTAAGAAAGACAATATTGTCTTCTCTACATATGAAATTAAGTTTCCTCGTCTGTCTTTCCAAATAACAAAATGTCATATATTAACATTGGTCCGTTGCTAGAATCACCACAATGCTAATAGCTGGTAAACGTGTCCTTATGGTTCAAGTTTAATTAGTCAAGAAACAGCGACACCTGGTCAAGCACTACGTTGGAACTTGTTATTAAATATTTCGATACGTTTGGATGTGAAACAATGTTTCACTTCAGGTTTAACAGCTTTACCAAAAGTAACGTTACGATTTAAGTCAGGAGGGTGTTGCATACAAACAGTTCCACAAAGGTTTTGTGACAGTAGGTTTTTGTTCCAACCATCATATTTTCCTTGTGGCTTGTCCCTTTTCAGGGGTTGACAAAGCAAATAAACCTTTTTCATTTCACCCTGTTTGCTGTATCTTCTACTCTAACTCCAACTACCTCCATCCTCCCTCACTGCATCCATCAATCTCCTCTTTGTCTCCTACCTGGCAGCTCCATCTCTAGGATCAATGTTCTACCAATGTATCCACTGTCCCTCCTCTGAACATGTCCAAACCATCTTAATTTCTAGATCTTTCTGTCTGTGTCATTCCTGATCCTGTAAATCCTTGTCTCTCCTAAAAGAATCTCAGCATCTTCACCTTTCTCTGCTGCTCTGAACAGTTGATCCTCAGTACCTAAACTTCTCCACCTTCTCCACCTCTGTTACTTGTAACCTCACCATTCCACTGTTCCCCCTTTCATTTACACACATGTACTCTGTCCTGCTGCTTTGTTCCGACAATGATAATAATATATAATAATGATGATAATTTCTCTCCTTCTTCACTTCAGGTAATCCATGTGTGTATAAGTGACTGAAAAGGAAGCATGCTGTCTGCACGAAAAGCATGTGCAGCACTTGCTGCCAAGCGTGTGGTAAGTGCCCGCGTGTTGAGGCACACGCACCGCTGTCTGATTCACACTACCACCGCAAGACAAGAGCAGACTGGGCTGCACCCCGAATGGGCCAGTTTGGCCAAGAAACAACTTAAAGGCAAAAACCCAGAGGACCTGATCTGGCGCACGCCAGAGGGAGTCAACATCAAACCCGTGTACACTAAATCAGACTCGGCTGCTTCTGCAGATGAATTACCAGGAGTTTTTCCATATACCAGAGGGCCTTATCCCACCATGTACACCTCTAAACCATGGACAATCAGACAGTATGCTGGCTTTAGCACTGTGGAGGAGAGCAACAAATTCTACAAAGATAATATTAAAGGTACATATTTTTGTACACATCCTTTATTTTTATGTGAGTCTTTTAATGCTAACAAATACTAAAAACTGTTTAGAAATAAATATGATGAAAAAGGTGAACTGTACAGGAAGATATATATCCATATATTGATATATTATAATATATAAATATATTATATAATGTAATATAGATATAATATCCACAAAACTAAATTATATGTAATTTGCATTGTGTTTTGCATTATTTTTTCAAGACATTTTCCATATAGATTGTTCCATCATTTGTGCAAATAGATCTTTCTGTTCCAGTAACACACAGAAACTATTTATTTATTAATAATTTCTCCTAAATCATGGTTAACCACGACACAATCCGTAGTTATCTTGTGATTAATCAAAATTTTGATGGTATATGTTGTAAATTAAATTCTGACGTAATAAAACAAGAGAAGAGACATTATAACGGTGTTCACTACCATCTAGTGGTGAAGTGCTAAAACGACACGTCCTCTCTTTTTATTCATTCAATTATCTTCATCTGCTTATCCGTTCTGGGATCTCAGGGAAAGCAGTTTCCACGACCGCCACCCAAATGACACTGACGAATATTATGAGTCTACCTGCAGATGGTTAACCTTCTGGAAGTTATGTGGGCCAGGACGGTCCTTCTTTAATTTCTTATTTCTTCTTCCTTTTGCAGCCGGTCAGCAAGGTCTTTCGGTGGCATTTGATCTCCCGACGCACCGCGGCTACGATTCTGACAACCCCAGAGTACACGGAGACGTCGGCATGGCTGGTGTCGCCATAGACACAGTGGAGGACATGAAGATGCTTTTTGACGGAATACCACTGGAGAAGATGTCAGTGTCAATGACGATGAACGGAGCAGTCATTCCCGTCTTGGCCATGTTCATCGTTAGCGGGGAAGAGCAGGGCGTTCCCAAAGCCAAGCTCACCGGCACCATTCAGAATGACATTTTGAAGGAGTTCATGGTGCGGAACACTTATATCTTCCCGCCGGAGCCTTCTATGCATGCCATCGCAGACATCTTTTCCTACACCTCCAAGGTAATGCACCCTTAGTCATTTGCACTCAAACATGATTATGTGACAACAGTTCTATTTACCACCGTCCTTCAAACACGCTCACAGCACATGCCAAAGTTCAACTCCATATCCATAAGTGGTTACCATCTTCAAGAGGCTGGAGCTGATGCTATCCTTGAAGTGGCCTACACCATAGCTAACGGTCTGGAATACTGCCGCACCGGGCTGAAAGCGGGATTAACCATTGATGAGTTTGCTCCAAGGTATGTATGAGAAAGAGAAGCACTAAATCCTATGTCTAGATGTTGTGGCTTCAAATTGTATCGTATTGAAGATTCTCATTCATCCAAGTCATGGTATCTCAAGCTTTTAACTGTAAGCAATGGGACTTGGAGTTGAAAGACGTTTCATTCCTCAACTTGGTCAGTTTCTGGATGTTGAAAGAGGGAACTCTAGTAGTTATATATCTCTAGACCAGTGTTCCCCAACCTTTTTTTGCGCCACGGACCGGTTAAATGTCTCATACTATTTTCATGGACCGGTCGTTAAGTCGTGGCAGACAAATACCCCTTATTAAAAGTACATTTCTGGTGTTCCGAAATATTTTCCTACCTATAAAATCTTCCTACCGGAATTTACTGTGCACGTACAGAGCAAGCGTTTCCCAAAGTGCACCCAGCCTATAATTTTCTCCTACCGGACTGGTGTACAAGGTTAGAATCTTGTATTTATAGTTGTTGTCTTCACTGAGAAAATATTTCCTAATCAAATACAGTTGCATTATTGCATTATACTGCTTTAGACCACTCCCTTTCAAGTTCCTGGCCTAAAGTTTCAACTCCAAGAAGAAGTCCAGTTGCTTACAACTTAAACCTTTTAGCTTTATTTTTATTTTTTATTTTAATCAAGCTTCCTTGTCATTGTTACATTGTGATTCACGCCACAAGATGTGACCTCTGTATTTAACCCATCACCAAAGTGAACAGTGGGCAACTTTGAGCCATGCTCAGTGGACCTCCGTTATAACTTGACGGTAGGAGATTCGAACCAGGGGCTTTGCGGACCCTGCTACGCTTCCTTAACCAATAATTAAGATTATTTTTTTCTAGAAAGTTTGTTATTCCATCTGTTGTCAAACCAATAAAACGTAATGGAAGGTCACTGCGAGCATTTACAGCATGGAGTAGAACAGACGCAGTCATCACATGTTGGGATGTAAGAGCTTTTTTTTTTTGTCACCAAGTAGCGAAATTCTTGCAGTAATTATTGGGATATAAAAATGCCTGCGACTTCTGTAGTCCTATTGTGGCATCAAAGAGCCTGCAGAGATATCTGGCACTAAGCTATTTGGACTATTAGGGTTGCACAACAAAGAACTATTCTTGTGGAAGAAGGCGTCTGCCTGTTTTGAAATAATTGTGTGAGCAGACAAACATGCCTGTCCATCATGCTCAGTGTGGAGCACGGTTGGGGCTGCATCACGCGGAGCTGCCGTTTTTTTCAGTCGGACCAGTGGTTTTTCACAGGATATATAATAATAATAGTTCACACATTTATCTGTGGATACAGGAGACCGTGGTGTTTTAGAATAGAGTTGAGTTTTGAGTTTCTCTTTCTTAGTCCTAAACCAGGTGTGTCATCTCGACGTGACTGGATGCAGCTTTTGTGAAGAAGAGTAGGAATAAAATAGAACTTTTCAGACTGTATTCTGTCACTGCAGGTGTTTGGGTGACACGTACGCCATTGTTGCAACATAAAAAGACTGGAGGGACAGTGTCCTGTTTGTCTGGCAGGGCTGTGATGAAGAGTCAACAGGCCAGTCCTGTTTAGTGGTCTCTGTGTTTACCATCTTCTGAAATCTGCAAAATCAGGCCAAGCATTGTCCTGCCGTACAGTTGAGAGAGTCTTTCATTTGTCCAACGAAGACTCAACCACACTTTTCACATGATGTAACTGATCAATTTTTTTTTTGTACCTGTCATTATCTCTATAAAAAGTCTAAATTGCAGCCTTACATGAACTCAGAACACACTGGCATCTTATGTTAACAAGTAAAATCTGGAGTATCGCTGATTAAATTAGTTAAAGTCATTACTTGCATAGTTCTGGAAACTTGCAAATTAACAGACATTTATGGGGATAAAATCAGAAATTTATAAAATTTGAGCTTGGCACCTGACAGGACACCTAAATATACCTAAATATAATATAATCTTGGCCAAAACAAGCAGATTTAATGTCCCCTCAATCAGATTCACACGACTCTGCTTACTGCAGTGCTATTCAGGGCACGGCTTCTGCATGCGCTGTGCATGGAGATGCTGTGGCAACCCCAAGGAAAAAAGGAAAAGATGAAGTAAATATCTATAATGGGATAACTGATCAACTTAAACGCCTCACAGCCTTTGCTTTTAGGATTTCCTATTTCTCTATCCTTGAGTTCCTCGTACATTTTGTTCGAAAAAAAAACGTGGCTCTGATCTCTGCCATTTTTTATCACCTTAAAGCCATTCAATCAATCAATCTCAAACAATATCAAAATGTCACTCCCTACTGGTCGGAGTGCCATTCTAACCTGACCTATTGTGTTGGCCTCCTCGGCCAATCGTTCTGATGGGTCGAGAGTTAATAGCTTTGGCCGCGCCGAAGCCGCACAAAGACACGGAAAGAAATTGATGTGATGGTATGTCTCAATGGGGGGCTTTTAGTGTTTGAGCAACTGGCAGCTGATATCCTTTAAAAAAAAAACAGAGCAACTCTGGAAAGGAAACTTTTGGAATGCTAGTCTTGGTCTTGAATTTCACAAACATTTAACTCAAATGTGGGTTTTTCAGATGAGTAGTTTTTTTAACCCAGTAAAAAGAAACACTAATTGAGTGTGTCTAATTTATGGGGGGCAAAATTAAATCCTCTGCACAGTCACAATTCCTCCCATCTCTAGTCAGTTCTTGACCTATGATGTTTTTTCCCCATTAATTAAATGTATTCATCCCAGTTTCTATCATTATGTATTGATTTAATTTAATTGCATTAGGAACCTTGGGGAAAGATCAATATTTGCCCTTTTATGTTTTTTTTTCTCTTTTATCCTTTTTTATTTTAATTGCGACACTGCTAAAAGCTACATGACACTAAAAGCTAATTGAAGAATGGGATTTTTATAACCTGTTTGCACCCTGGTACAAGATATACTTTGTACATTTTTTCTTCCTCTAAAAAAAAATTCTGTAAAAGACAAACGACATATTTATTTAACTATTCCACTCTAGTATATGTTTAATTTGCAAAACAGGTGGCTCATGTCAGCTTTATCGCCATCTACTGTCAAGGAGCATCCTGTTTCATAAAATCTTCTTCCAAATTAATTTAGATTTTTTTTGTTTTTACATCTTTTTTTTACCCAAGCAAAAGCCTGAGACCCACTGAAAAAAAGTCAGGGAAATACTTATACCCACCAGTTGAGAATCACTGTTTTGTGGAACATTAAACATAACATTGATGTCCTTGGCTCCCCATTG
>JAFBJS010000894.1:6301-18457 GCA_016785265.1 Paraplagusia blochii
ATTGTTTCCCCCAGGTGATAAACCTTTAGTGGAACAAGGCATTAAGATGAACAAGGAATTGAAGAAAACAGCAGAGTGGTCTAATCATTTTTTTCCATGACTGTATTTACTATACATGATATCCTGAGTTCAACAGAAATAGTATAATATATTGGCTTCTTTTGTTTTGGCAATTGTTATTCCCTCTTTTAAGGGCTTCGTGCCCTGCACGATTTAGCTACAATATTGCCACAATTTTCAGTTGTACTAATAATACGTACATAATAATATAATAAGTACGTAATAATATACGATTGTTGATCGGCCACAATCTTGAGTCATGCGATCCGAGTCGTGCAGTGCATCTAATCATTTTTTCCATGACTGTATTTACTATACATGATATACTGAGTTCAACAGAAATAGTATAATATTGGTTTCTTTTGTTTTGGCAATTGTTATTCCCTCTTTTAAGGGCTTCGTGCCCTGCACGATTTAGCTACAATATTGCCACAATTTTCAGTTGTACTAATAATACGTACATAATAATATAATAAGTACGTAATAATATACGATTGTTGATCGGCCACAATCTTGAGTCATGCGATCCGAGTCGTGCAGTGCACACGGGGTTACGACAAGTGATTATCACCACATGATGGCGTCCCGACTACCTCATGACTGATGGTGTGAAAATCAAACATAGGAAATCCTGCCAATTTACCCACAACCCCCCCCCCCCCCCCCCCCCCCTCAACACACCACACTGCACAGGCACAAAGATACAGCAGATACAAAAGGAGGAAACCAGTAAACAATAGGGAGCAGCATGGCAGAACAGACAGACCAGACTGACCACAGCTGCTAACACATTCCCTGGTCCAATCACATCGTCACCTTTTCTTTTCACTGTCTGATCACAGAATGACACAAATGTCCAGGTAAATGGGTTTTTGGTTGCTGAGCAGTGTACGATCGTACAGTGTGAGAACACTATACGTCATGGGCTGTGAACTGATCACTCCTGTGATTCAGTTGCCACGATTAGAAAAAAAAATTGCGCAGTGAACGCATGTCTTTGCCGTCTACATTTCTTGAAACTTCTTCATAGAATTCTAAGCAGTGTCTCTTGTGCTTCTTTGCCTCATCTGTTTCAAATGATCTGGTACTTGAATATAATGACATTTGCTCAAATTCCCACAGTTGAACACTCCTCATACCCTCATATTGGTTTTACAGTCAGACGCCTGAATACAAAATTAGAGGACGTGCATGTCAGCCTCATACGGCGAGAGCAGAGGAAGCACAACCTTGATGTTAATTGTCCTCCATGAGTCTCTTTGGATAAAAGTCTCTGCCGAATCCATGGACATAATGTGATGTAAATCATGGAAGTATTTCATCGCTTTCTTTTTTCTTATTTTCTTTCTCTGCTCCTTTGGTCCCCTTTTCATTTCTTGGAAGCGTTAAAGCAAAGTCTGTGGATGATGAGACTGCAAATGAGAGGACCTCGTTGACCCTGCTTTTACATGCATGGTCATGGAGGACCTCATCTCTTTCTCCTTCAAGAGAGTGAGAGAGAAAGAAAGGTGGTGGTGGTGGTGGTGGTGGGTGGGAGTAGAGGTGGAATTGCGGGAGTGTGTGGCTCAATGTCGTCAGCTACCGTCGTCACTGTGACTCAGAGGCTCAGCAAGAGCTGTGACGACGCCCTCCCCCTTTTCTCCTCCCCCTCGTCCGTCTTCCTCTCCCCTCCTGCATCCCTACCTTCTGTCTCCCAGCCTGTTCATCAGTCAGCCATTCTCTCTGCGTGTCTGAAGATCATTGTCTTCACAGCCTCTCTGTCTCTCTCCCTCTCTCTCACACACACACTCTCTATCTCTCCCCTCTGAGATCCTCACACACCTCCTCTTAGTGGCTGTTGAGCTCAGTCTGCACAACCGGCATCTCTGAGCGAGGAGAGAAGAAAGATACACACAACCTAAAAAGAAAAAGACGAGATCAGTCCGACCGGAGCAACATGCGTATAATGTTGTGCAGTGTTGTGGCAGGTTCCTGCCATTACACGTCCACATTGGTTCTGCTGGTCCTGAGCAGCATCAGCAGCATCAGCTCCGAGGCTGTCCTCTCACCCTTCCAGCTGCCTCCTGACACCCCTGCTCCGGCTGAACCCACGCCAACCCAGTCCACACCTCGACCAAACCCCTGTGAAGGCAGACCCTGCCTCAACAGGGGGCTGTGTCTGGTCGTCCCCGCGGCCGGTCGACTGGAAGACGTCTGGGACTACACCTGTACCTGCAGCCAGGGCTTCACAGGACACAACTGTGAGGTATTGATATTTTCACTTTTTAGGTTATTATTTCTGATTAGTCTGGAGAAGGATGTGACTAAGAGTAAAATGTAGTAGGTCATGAAATGAGACCAGTGGTCCTGATGGGACCAAGAATCTACTGAGGTTTATAATGAGAGTTGACCTTATGGTCAAAAATATATCTCCCTCAAAGTAGTTATCATGGGAATAAGGCTCTGATTGATTAAACTTACAAATAAGTCTTTGAACTAATTGTCCACGGACCCATTTTGATTGGTTTTTTTCTTAAATCTGTCCTCATGCAGGAAGTATCTCGTTGCTGATGCTCTGGTTTTGACTCATAAACTCAGGATTAACTTGTTAGCTTAAGTCGATATTAAATTGATGTCAGTAAGGAGCCTAAATATAAATAAATGCCCCCCTCCCTTCCCTACACGGTCTCCCAAAGTCATTTATAAATAGTAACTGCTCTCGTCTGCCCTCGTCGATGAGTACGGAATACTTCAAACCACATTTATACGTATAAAACATCAGCTTTTACGTTTGACAGGACAGCACTGCTGTCAAGATTTTGTTTAGTTGATTCTACATTTAAACGCACTCGCTGGGATCCATTGACTTTATGGTTATGTAATAAACCTTTAATATTAGAGTAAGAGTTAAAAGACCTTTAACTGAAGCTGGATGTTTCTGTTTCTGTGTTCGTTTTGGTTTGCATTTACCATCTGGTCACTGATGATGTGCTAAAGCGCTGTTCTGCTCTCTGCTGCTCCTGGATGGTTTCTCTTTTTTTTTTTTTTTTGGTTGTGACTCACTGAGTTGTAGAGACAAGTGCTGCGTTGCCGTGGCAACAGGAGAGAAAGAGGAAGATGTGAGGGGTGACTGTGGATGTGTATGTGAATGTGTTTTTTTTTTTTTTTACCATTTGATTGGTGAGAGTAAACAGATGTGCGGTAACACTTTATCTCTTTAACTTGTTTAAAGCAAAGATTTTGTTATAAGATCCTCAACATAAAGTAGTGCCATTCACTTTAGTGCGACAGTCATTATGTCATAACAAAGCAGGCAAAGCCAACCTGTTCCGTTAAGGCAGAGGTGTCAAACTCAGGCTTGGGGGCCAAATCTGGCCCACAATAGAATTATATCTGGCCCGCGAGATAAAATCATATGTGTATTATAGTTGGCCCACCAGTATGTAGACCTTATATACTGTCAGAATTTGTTATATTAATAATGCAGGCTTTTTGTTATAGCATTTTGTTCTGTAAAGAAAAATTTACAAAGACTATGAAGAGACAGAATAAGAAACAAATATCACTGATGTATGAATTATTTCTAATGTAATTTCTTATGTCTGGATAATCAGCTTTGGCTGTTTCAGATTCAATGTTTCCATATGAAAAAACAAATTATAATATTATAGTGTATATTTTATGTATATATATATATACAATATTTAATTTCACTTCATGACAGTTTTAAAATCTGGCTGTGAAATTGAGTTTGACACCCCTGCATTGAGGGATGCTGTGGCTACAGGTTTTTGTTTTGGGTAGTGGCCTAGTGGTTAAGGAAGCGGACTTGGGTCTGCAAGGTCCCCGGTTTGAATCCCACTGCTGCCACGTTACCACCAAAATGCCCTGAGCATGGTATTGTCCCTACACACTGCTCCCTGGGTGTTCATTAGCTGCCCACTGCTTACTTTGATGATGGGTTAAATGCAGAGGCCAAATTTTGTTGTGCGCTGTGGTGTGAATCACAACGTCACAATCACAAAAAATAAATTTCTTTTTCTTTCTTGTTTTAACCAATGAGCAGCAAACCTGAGTTGATAGATTTAATCAACTGATCTCAGTTACCCAACAGTTGATTGGTCAAACTATGTGTTCTTGGTTGGTTGGAACAAAAGCCTGCAGCCACAGCTGCTCTTTTTTGGAACAGGTCGGCCTTGTCTGGTATAGAGTAAGACATATCGGGAATAAATGAATGTAATTCATGCCCATTGACAAATATGTGCCTAACACTAATTTTTAGAATTGGTTATATTCAATAATAATCCAGTGCTGTCATCACCGCCTGTTACGAGTGTTGAAAAAGACGGTGATTAAAGATGTTAATGTTCCTTGTAATGCTCCTGTATTTCATCCACACTGTCACATCCATCAATCCCTTGGCATTTATTGCACACATTACAGTCTTCATTATTTCCCATGCCGTTTTATGTTATTATTCAAAGGGTTTTTATACAAAAACCATTGTCTGTGCTGGATATCCATATATCCATACACTTCTTACAAAAACTCACGGTGCCTGAACTGTAGGAGAAATGACCTTTCCATGCAGCCAGCCCTCCTGCAAGTCATGCTGATGCAAAAGAGAGGCATCGCCTTCAGCAACGTGGAAGGTGAATGAGTCTGAAGGACAGAATGACAAGTCAGTTAGAATCACCAACAGGTGGCTGCCATATTCTTCTGTTTAAATTGAATGAACACACACTGCATAGAATGAGTGCAGTGTCTTGGTATTTCATTAGTGGAGAGTGTCTCTCTGGTAATTAAGGAGAATGATCCACCCTAATAGGGACTTGAACCCTGAACCATCAGCTTACAAATCTGGTATTCTATTAACTGAGCTGATAACCATTTGTGCTGATATATATTTATATACTTGTGGTTTTCAGTTATGGTTAAAGGTTTTTATTGGGGCATTTAAACCCTTATCTTTGTCTGCAGTTCGTCCCAGATTCATCTCTCTTAGAATAGTCACTAACCTCTGACTACAGCCTACTTCACTCCCCCTCTGCTCACAAACCATGGAGGAGAACAATAGTGACACACAGAGACTCCAAGCGATCACACCGACTTTAGCTGTATGTATTCTAACACACCGAAGATCTATTTTGGGCCATTTGGTAAACCGTGTAAAAAAAGGAGAAAAAGAGGAGGGTATGTACATTTCAGGAGCTTAATTACATTGTCTGTGTCTGTTCCCAGTCACCCAGGTCATTTTGTTGAAAAAAATACTTGGAGGGCAACTGGACATAGTAGATTTCTTGGAGACATTTCACCTCTTCATCCAATAGGCTTCTTTAGTTATAACACACTGCAGGGGAGTTCTGCAAACCTGGGAAAGAATGTTGTTGCAGAAAACAAAAATTGAGATGCAGGGTTAGATGTGTGATGGTCCACAGCCTGTTCTAGGTGAACTGAATGCCACAAGTCTAGAGTAGTGAATGGGATTGGTATTGGTATCACCTGAGTGACACCAAATCATCAGTCTTCTGTGGCCAAGAGAGGAACATTCTTATCCACAGAACTCCAAAAGGGTTAGTTCTAAGCACTGGGCTTGAAACTTCAACTGAAGTCACTGAAGAAGAAGTCAAGCTGTTGTTGCATACGTTTGTACAGTGGTTGGTTTGGTTTTACCAGTACCGTAATTTCCGGACTATAAGCCACAACGTTTGTCACACAATTTCAACCCTGCAGCTTATGCAGAGATGTGGCTAATGTATGCATTTTTTCTAACTGCTTGAGCAGAAAAGGTAAGAGTGAGACAGGTGGTGTTGAGGAAGACGCAAGTCACAACCACCAATAAACACCATAGAAGAAGAAGAAGTATAACGCATGGTAACACACTTTGTACATGAATAAAATTAGCATAAACTGACCCTCATCATGGAAAATGCAAAAAGAACGCGGCACATGCGGCTTATAGTCAGGTGCGGCTTATAGTCTGAAAATTACGGTACATAGGGGAGAATGCAGTCCTCGTTGCACTGTACTGCATGTACAACAATACTCTGTCTATGGTGAGGTATTTTGACCTTGGACTGGTCTTGTTAGTGGGTTTAAATTGGGACTTTAAACAATTTCAAGGAACGAAAAAAAGGAAAACCAGACACTTTGTTCTGGAAGAGAAGTACAATTATTTAAAAATAAGGTAACCAAATAATACTGGTTATTGGAGTTTTTATTTACTGGAGGACTAGTCGCCTTAGAAGTCTTGATGGTTTTCTGATCTTATGCAACTTGATGCCTGAGGCCCCTGGACTCTGTGGAAGCCCCTTCTCCTTTCGTTGGTTGGCTGTCAAGGTTTGCTTCTTAACCACCTGTTGGAAGACATAGTTTTCATCAGAGTTTTGTGCCTCAACCCATGGTTTCATCTGGAGGTCAATATACTGGAGGCATCATCTGGCCATGGCAACATGGCCAAACATCATGACAGAAGATGAGTTGTTAGTGGTGTTTATGAAGCGAGAAGTTCTGGGGGTTACTGCCTGTCCATCTGTCATTTGTCCTGTTTCTTCTGCAGCGGGGTCCACAAGGAGACAGATCTTCTCATCTGTTCCTCCCAGCTGCAGCATGTTTCAGATCATTTAAGATTAACTTTAAATCTTGCTCTTGACCTTATTTAGAGGTCATTTCTATCTATCCTTCTCAAGGAGGTCTTACAGATTTGGAGGTCAGCTGCCATCTTCTGCATTGACCTCCATTGGTGGGCCAGTATCCTCTGTTTAACCTTGTCAATATCCTCGCTGACTTCTTCCTCCCAGAGCCAGCTTTTCAGTCAGTGCTCCCAGTGAGCTACAGCTTTTTTGACATCGTAAACAGCCTGTCTTTTCATCCTAGCTCTCAGGATATGGCTGTCAGAGTCTGTCCAGCGCGCAGTAAATCAGGTTGTGGTTTTCAGTCTTGGTCATTTCGATGGTTGCTCAGACAAAGACGTACAAAAGTATGAAAGCATGGTGGACAGTGATTGTATCTGGCCTTATCAAACCATGACATGGACAGTTTTAGACTTGCGTCATCATCTGACCCAGAATCTTGTAATGTATAATTTTACAGTTTTAATTGTGACTTGTGTGTTTTTTTGAAGGACTATATAATACAAATAGTATATATACAAATATAGGGATATTCCATAGATACATAGTTGAAGAGTTGTTGAGCCCTGTTGACATCTGATTATCTGTCCCTTTAGTGTTTGTGCCTGTAAGTCCCAGTTTTTTACCTTTTTTTCTTTTGTTTTTTCTTTTCTTTTAATTTTCCTGGTAGCCTTTTCGTCCACGTTATACTCCCAAGAAACCTGGAAAATGTTAATCTGCAGAAGTTGCTTTAAGTGACTTTATCCCTCGATCTCCAGGTCATCGTTATTAGTTATCAACCTTGGGACCTCTCCACCTGTCTGTCCATCTTAATCTAAATAAATCAGAATTCTGCTGCAGCTGCCAAAAAATCAGTCTTCTTTTTAGTGAAACTAATTTCAAATAATAACATGTGGCCATGCTCCTGCTGCAACTGAAAATCTCTGCCCTGATTCTGTGCCATGACTTATTGGCTCCGGGCTTGGAACTCATTTATTATTGAGAGGCCTGTTGCACTCCCTGATGGATTTCGTAAGTTCTTCCATTGAAAGGCTGTATACCATGAAACCAGCCAGGGTAATATGAAGCCAAACTTGCTCTACTCAGCCTCCTGTTTTATGAAAGTACTGTATCAATCAATTTTTTAGAATAAAATGAGTTTTATGGCCTCTGGTGTAAAAGAGAAAAAACTCAATTTGTTATTTGGAAAGAGGGCGTGACAAAGAGACAGTCAGTGTGGGGACTAACGCGTAACTTGTAACACCATTAAACTACTTTTCCTTGGTAACTAATAACGTAACGTGTTACCTTCCCCATTCAGTAACGCCATTATTGTTACTGTGATGTTAAGGGGATCGTTAATCGAGGTAACTCTCACAGTTAGGAGTGAATGACGGCTGGACCATTGCGTTGAAAAGGACGTTGATTGGTTGACATAGGTTAATGTTTCAGGCTAAGCCAATCAGAAAGAGTCCTGGGCAGGTTTTCTTGCCTTATAGAAAAATATACAATCACACACACGCACTGCGGTACACTCTATTGGCTAAACTGCCAATAGAGTGTTGTTGTTGTTTAATTGTTGTTTTGTACTTGCACATTGCCAAAATCGGATTGTTAACTTTCCAATGATATAAGAATGTAGCCATTTTATATAGTCATTTTAGCACTGCTACATTGTTGTTTAACTTTATCCCATTATGCCAAATTACAACAAGGCTCTTAGATGCACCAGAATGACCTATCTCACGAAGGTCATAACAGATAATAAAAATAATCCCAAAGTTTCATTTGCAACAATTGACCGCTTAACTAACAATGACACTAAGCGGCAATTTGAAACCCCCACCGTGTCACTCTGTGAGGACTTTGCAAATCATTTGCTCATAACCTCATCCGAGCCCATGTCCTCTCAAATTGGAGTGTACCCTTAACTAATAATGTCCTTCGTCCCCCACCCGAGGAGACACTGAGGCGTTTTGTCTTGGTTGATGCAGGGATGCTTGGCAGAGCTTTCTCCCAAGTAAAATCAACAACCTGCCTTTTAGACCCCATACCTACACTCCTATTAAAATCATGTTACTCAATATTTCAAAATTCAATAATAAACATTATAAGTTAGCAAAGTACTAGAGAAACTAGTCCTTCACCAACTTGGTGAGTTCCTAGAAATAAATAAAATTTTAGAAAAGTTTCAATCTGGATTTAGAGCGAACCATAGTATAGAGACGGCACTGCTACTCAGGGTTGGTTCTACTGGATCTGAGCTCAGCTTTTGATACAGTTGACCACCAAATACTAATATAGATTAAAACACCTGGTGGGCCTCTCTGATACTGTGCTAAAATTCAAATCATACCTTGAAAACAGAGAATTCTTTGTTCAGCTGGACACTTGTTCCTCGGGCCTTTACAAAATAAACTGTGGGGTTCCGCAAGGGACAATTCTAGGCCCAATACTTTTCAGTTTATATATGCTCCCCTTAGACGACATAATCAGGAGGCATGGCGTAGACTTTCACAGCTACGCCGATAACACTCAGCTATATATTGCTGTATCTCCTGACGACCCAAGCCCTTAAATAATTGTGAAAAAATTTCCTCCAGCTCAACCAGGACAAAACTGAAGTCATGATCATCGGTCCTGAGGCTGACAGAGAGAAACTTTCTGTAAAACCGAATAGCTTAAAATCATCCAAACTTGTAAAGAACCTGGGTGTCATTTTTGACCCAGAATTAAACTTAAAAAACGTGACAAAAATTGGTTATTATCACTTTAAAAACATCACAAGAGTTCGTCTGTTTCTCTCTCGACCAAACACAGAGATCCTAATGCATGCTTTTATTTTGAATCACATCGACTATTGTGATGCCCTGCTTTCTGGTCTTCCAACAAAAAGCACTCTCCCTCTCCAAGTGCTTCAAAACTCAGCTGCACACGTGCTGACAAAGACTGGAAAGAGGGAGCACGTTACTCCGGTCTTAAAATAACTGCATTGGCTTCCTGTGTGCTTTAGGATCGATTTTAAGTTACTATTAACAGTGTATAAGTGTTTAATGGCCTTTTTATCTGTCAGACCTCATTGAATTGAATAACCCCCCCGTACTCTGAGGTCATCTGCTTACACCTTATTAAACGTCTCAACCGCCAAACTCAAAACCCAAGGGGAGACGTCCTTTCATTTCCGCGGCACCACGCCTCTGGAACAGCCTAATCCTAATGTATATTTATTTTTAATTGTTTTTGTGTACCACTGTAAACAATACTGTATGCATTACATTTAATACATACAGTATTGTAAATTGTCAGTTTTTTTTTTATTACTACACACTTCCGTGTTGTTGTTTCGCTTTGTTTTATGTGTTATGTTTTGCTATATAATGTCTTGCTATTCTATGTTCTCTATATCTGTGTTTTGCCCACCTGCCCGTCCGGGGTGAAGATCCCCTCCTTTGTCTTTCACCCTGAGGTTTCTCTCCTCCAACCCCCCCTTCTAAACGCAGGGTTTTCTGGGAGTCGTTCGCTGCAAGGGTCTATAAGGGCAGGGCGCCCATAAAAACCCTTGTAAAGCACATTGAGTCTGCCTTGTGCATGAAATGTGCTATATAAATAAAATCGAAATTTCTTTATGCACTACCTGGTTTGATGGCAAGTGGCAAGTTGAGGTTACAATAAAGATGCATGTGAAAATGTCTAAACATCTGTTTTGTTTTTAATGTTCCACTACATTTCATTATGATAGTTGCTACAGAACACAACATTAAACCTTTTTAATTAGTTTTTATTATTATTATTTAAAGAAAAGTAACTTGTTTTAGTTACTTTTATAATTTAGTAACTAGTAGCAGCTAGTTACTTTTCAGAGCAGTATGTTACATTTCGGTTGTTGAAGACGAGGTAGGACCCAAAACGCAACACTGGGAGACTTTTCTTTGATGTTCGAGATTTATTAACAAAACAACAAAACCTAGCATCAACTAAACAAACACTTCTTAAACATGCACACTCTGGTACGTTTGGCTATTCAAGCCCAAACCAACAGCTAATTAGCAATGCATCACAAATACAAACTTTTCCTAACAACTCCTGACAAACACACTATCAAACATCTCAAGACAGCTTCGAACACAACAACATACGACAACAAACCAACAAGGACTGAGTGAAGGAGAGGGGTATATATGGTGAGGGGAACCAGGTGACACGAGTGAGAACTAATTACAAAGACACAGGTGACTGTGCTCACACTGATTGACCCAAACAAGCAAGGAAAAGGAAAGAGACAGACAAACCTCACACAGTAACTAGTAAAGTAATAAGTTACTTTTTTAAAGTAACTTACCCAACACTGGATATTATGCATCAGCTGGGAGCTCAGGAGTACTGATGGGCAGTAGCAGGTTGGAAGCAATGTGTTAACTATAACTAGATTACTTTTATCATGTAATGAGTAAAGTCAGACGTGCAATGTGTGATATTTTCTGATCGTATCGAGAACCTGCAGTACTCACGCTGAATGAGTAAATCTTTATCAGTTCACACCTCATGACTGGTGTTCTGACACTGTATGATCCAATGATTGGGTGTGATTGGACACTGTACCAATCATACAGGACACGTATGACTCTGGATAAAAGGGTTGGCCAAATGTATCGTAAAGTAATGTAATATAAATATGATGAAGAGGAGAAAGATTCTGTCCGATTTTTAGAAGAAAACTCCATTGACAGTTGTTACAAAAATAAAAATATCAAGAACACCAGTGGGAGGAGGAGGAGAAGTCAGTAGTGGGAGATGCCTGGATGCTCACAGTTTCTCTCAGTAAGACAATGAGAATAATGCTCAGCAACCAAAAACCCATTTCCCTGGACATTTGTGTCATTCTGTGATCAGACAGTGAAAAGAAAAGGTGACGATGTGATTGGACCAGGGAATGTGTTAGCAGCTGTGGTCAGTCTGGTCTGTCAGTTCTGCCATGCTGCTCCCTATTGTTTACTGGTTTCCTCCTTTGTATCTGCTCTATGTTTGTGCCTGTGCAGTGTGGTGTGGTGAGGGGGGGGATTATGGGTAAATTGGCAGGATTTCCAATGTTTGATTTTCACACCATCAGTCATGAGGTAGTCGGGAGGCCATCATCTGGTGATAATCACTTGTCGTAACCCCGTGTGCACTGCACGACTCGGATCGCATTACTCAAGCCAAAGATTGTGGACGATCAACAATTGTATATTACATACTTATTATATTATTACGTACTTACGAAAATTGTGGCAATATTGTAGCTAAATCATGCAGGGCACGATGCCCTTAAAAGAGGGAATAACAATTGCCAAAACAAAAGAAACCAATATTATACTATTTCTGTTGTTAAGAAGAGTTGAACTCAGTATATCATTTATAGTAAATACAGTCATGGAAAAAATGATTAGTCCACTCTGCTGTTTTCTTCAATTCCTTGTTCATCTTAATGCCTTGTTCCACTAAAGGTTTATCACCTGGGGGAAACAAT
>JAFBJS010000894.1:19438-43170 GCA_016785265.1 Paraplagusia blochii
AAAAACTCTATCTATCTATCTATCTATCTATCTATCTATCTATCTATCTATCTATCTATCTATCTATCTATCTATCTATCTATCTATCTATCTATCTATCTATCTATATTGTATGCACACCAAAATAAATATTGTTAAAAAATCAACAGTGGCAGAGAAATGGTTTGGACTGATTAAGCCATTCAAAAAAATATGGAGTAAAAAAAGAATTAAAAGAATTGGCAGAGGGTCAGACAAAGTCATCATCCAGATTAAAAGTGCACTGCCATCTGAGGAACGTTATGGTGGAGAGAACCAAAGCCATTATTGTAAGCAGGGGTAGATGACCTATCCTAGAAAATGGACCAACATAACACCAGGAGACAGTGGGACTCAGCAGCTCCACACCATGGACTGTAAATTCTGAGTAATCATCTTGAGGTCCAACAAAAACAGAGAGATTGTCCACACCAGGACAGTGATGTCTGTGTTAAAGATGCTTCCCTTCAGTTCTTATTAGGCCTGGATGAGCCTGCAGTCCCAGGAATCTGTGGCTGTTTGTGGGGACGATGTCCTTCTCCTCTCCATAGACAATAATGCTGTGGACCTGTAACCCTGACTCATCTTTCTCCTTGATGAGCCCCAGGATGGTGGCATCATTAGTGTTTTATCTAGTCACCATTCTGGGTGGAGTCACAGTTGTGTGTGTAAAGGTACAGAAATTTGACCGCAATGAAAGAGCGAAGTAAACAAGAGGCAAAGAGACAAGGGGAGATGATGGGAGATGTTACCATGGATCCATCCTCCTGTGGTCTGTGATTAGTTTACTTGAAAAGACAGGAGGTTAACTGCTGTATTGTGGTAAACATAAAATCTCCACTCCTTCCATACAGACGGTTTTGTTGCCAGTTGTTACTGTGGCAACGAGCTGATCATAACCTTTTGATACCCGTGGCTTATGAAAAAAAAAACCTCTTCATCACTGATGAAACACAGATCCATCAATGGAGTTATTTCCATATCACACATCATCTGGCCTTTAATCTGATGTGAGAAGTTTTGCCTGATGAATGAGGTTGGTGCAGACCCAACATCAAATGACTGCATAATACATGTTATACATGTTGTGCTCTTGATCAAATACTCTTGATGTACGTATGTTCTAATGGATTAGAGATACTACAAAAAGGCAGAAGACAGGAGGCAGAGCTGGAGGTGGAGGAGTTAAAGATGCTGGGATTCTCTTTAGGAGAGACAAGGATGGACAGGATCAGGAATGAGGTCATTAGAGGGACAAGACAGGAAGGTTTGGAAGAATAATCCTAGAGTTTGTAAGAATGATCCTAAAGATGGAGCTGCCTGGGAGGACACAAAGAGGAGATTGATGGATGCAGTGAGGGAGGACATGGAGGTAGTTGGAGTCAGATTAGAAGATTGAGAGAACAAAAAAAAAAAAGAAGAAGAAAGCAAGGGTTATATTGTATTATTTATTATTACACCTTAGAAATTTGCTCTAACCGTGAGGAGCTCCTCCTCTTAAAGTGCTCACTCATTCAGTGTGCAGTAATAGCACTCTGCAGCTGCATCAAGTGGACTTGCAGTGGCTGTTTGCGATTAGAATATTGTTGAAATGTCTTTAGATACACATTTCTGTGTTTTATATATGTATATTTTTATAGATATAACATCAAATTAATCTGTTAATCTTTCATCTGGAGATGTAACATCAGCAATTATTGAGTTTATAAACTAGCATTCATTGCAGTGTTAAACAGTGAGACAGTGAGACTGAAGGTATTTCATCTCTACAGTATTTGCTCCAGGCCGTCTTTGCTCCAGGACTCATATAATTTGCACTAACACAACTAAAACGGTTGAGCTGTACTTCTTACTCACTGACAAGAGCGAGTAAGACAGAGGCTGTGGTCAAGTTAATATAATGAAACTCTCATGATTCATTGCAACAAATTTAACTTAAGAGTTGTTTAATATTGACAACATCCATTTTTACTTTGCTTTGTCATTTTTTTTGCTTTTATTTTTGCTATTTTACTATCGTTTATGTAGTATTGTTCATTTTTCCTGTTGTGAAAAACTAAAAATGTGATTATTTTTGGTGAACTCTGTCTGTGCCATTGCTAATAGTCACTGCATTCCCCTGCAGTCCATTTTTAATGTTTATAAATGCCATTGAGTGGGGTATGCAGTATATATAATGTATAATGTGGTAAATCATACTTTACTACACATATACTATAGTAATGGCATACAATTACAATTCCTGCAGTTTCAATTAGATGCAATGTTTTCTCCGTTATAATTTTCATGACACAAACTAATTAGATAGATAGAACTTTACTAATTCCTCAGGGATCCTTTGGAAAATAATGGAAAAAGAAATACTCAGTAAAAGAGGCAGAGAAAAGCTGCAAGAAACAAAAAAAAGTTTGTTCTGCAGAGCGACTGGAAGATTGCTGCTGCTCCTGACGCCATCTCGGAGAAGAAAGAGGAGTTTATAAAAAAATCTTCTAATCTAAAAAGTTCTCGGACCCAAACATTTAAAGTAGATGTTTTAGCCTTGTCTACCTTCAATGTACTTATTTAACTTTGATTAGATATTGAACCACATCTAACTCCAGCAGAAGAGAGCAGAACGAAACAGAATGAAAAGCTGCAACATTATGTTCACTGCTCCGAAAATCATCTCCGTCTGGGAGGAGGACTGTGGGAGGAATGATGATGATGCATGTCCCTTGTCACTGTCCACCATCAGGTGCACTCTGCATCGCTGTGCCCACATTCATTTTCTGTCGACGCCGTCACTATAGCAATGATGAAAAGAGCAGACGAATCAACAGATGGACACAGGAAGAGTAGAAAAAGTGTTAGCGTCATCATGCGCTTCTACACTCATCAACACGTTTTACTTAGGACAGGGACAGGATGCAGTGATGGAGGTAGTTGGAGTTGGAGATGAAGATACAGAAGACAGGGCAAGATGGAAGATGTTGACTCGCTGTGGCAACCCCTGAAAAAGGGACAAGCCGAAAGGTGAAGAAGATTACTTGGGACAGGGACAGTGGTCGCAGGAGCTGCTGTGGACAATAAAACATGTCTCCATGTGTTGGTCAGACAGAAATTCAAGATATGCAGAAGAAAAGCTTCGTGTGGAGTTTGTCTGTTTGGCTGTGGGTAAATCAGTGTGATCATAGTCACTTGTGTTTTTGTCTCACTCGTGTCACCTGGTGCCCCGGGTATATACAGTCATGGAAAAAATCAATAGACCACTCTTTCTTTAATTTTTTGTCCATTTAAAAGTCTGCTTCCACTTAATCTACATTGATCTGGACAAATATATTAACAACAAAAAAGGCTCATAATTCAGTTTAATTTCAGAGCTGATTTCTGGCCATTTTACATGGTTTTATTGACAGTGACAATAATCACTTCCGTTCCTACATCACTAGCAATAACATTGTACTGACAAATACAGTGCTTTTAGTCATTGCATGGTTTTGTGTTCATTGTTTCCCCCAGGTGATAAACCTTTAGTGGAACAAGGTATTAAGATGAACAAGGAATTGAAGAAAACAGCAGAATGGACTAATCATTCTTTCCATGACTGTATACCCCTCTCCCCCACTTAGTCTTTGTAGGATCATTGTACTGTTATGTTGTGTTCTGCTGTCCTTGTAAAGCTGTGAGTTGGGACTGAAAAGCTAATGTATTTGAGGTTTGTCCAATTGTAGAGTAAATGTTCATTGTGGAGTTCATGTACGGAAATCTATGTGCTGCTCTGGGAGTTTTGTCTGTCGGTTTCTACAAGGATTTAAACCTCCTAGTCCTGCATTTGGGTTGAACCAAGTCATCTTCATCAAGGTAACACTCTGGTCTGAGGCTAGGAGAGAAAGAAAAATATTCCCTCTGGTTTGAGGATATTTATCTGCATGCATTTTGAGTCATCATTCAGCATCTCTGGTCAACAGTTCTCAAAGTTATTTACTGTAACTAATAACTAATAATAACTAATGTAGCAGCATGTCTGCACATCAAATCAGGGAAGACGGAAGATATAAACTGATGTGGATATATAAAACTATAAAACTATAAAGAACTTTTTCTAATGTAGTCATTGTAACCGATGACGATGACTCACATTTATGCTTTATCTCTTTAGTCTAATGCTAAAGCCAGGCACACATTGTATGTTTTTTTTTTCTCCAATAGTGGCCGCATCCTACATCAATAGGTTTTCTTCTGGAATGAGGATAATTTTTACACAAAATTAATATATTTATTGACTTTATTAACATTAAGGACAGGTACAGTAGCTGCAAAATTGTAAGAAAATGACCCAGTGAATGACGGGTTTAAGACACATTTGCTGATTCAAACTTCATTCATATTATCCATTACCTGGTTTCGGGGGCGGCAGTCTCACACACTGCTCCATCTTGTGTGCTTCCTGTGTATGGATGGATGAAAGTTATGTGAGTCAGGCCCTGAAGCCTAAACTGCTTGGCCACCACTTTCACCTATTCTAAATTTAATTTTGACTTATCATTGTTTTTACCAGTCAACCACGCTGTGTTTCAATTCTTATGTTAGACCGGAAACGCAAGACAGATGAGTTTTTAAATGCTTCACTACAAAAGGAAGAATAAAATGGCCCTGCATTGTCAATATATATACCATACCAGAAATATCTTCTTCTTCTCCTTTTCGGCTTATCACGTTTTTCAGGTGTTGCCACAACAAGTCAACAAATTCTAAATCAACCTGTCCTTCGCATCCTCAACTCCAACCCAACCACCTCCATGTCCTCCCTCACCACATCCATAAATCTCCTCTTTGGCCGTCCTCTTTGTCTCTTACGTGGTAGCTCCATATCTAGCATTCTCCTCCCAATATAACCACTGTCCCTCCTCTGAACATGTCCAAACCATCTTAATCTGGCTTCTCTAGCTTTTTCTCCAAACCTTCCTGTCTGTGTTGTCCCTCTAATCACCTCGTTCCTGATCCTGTCCATCCTTTTCACCCCCAAAGAGAATCTCAGCATCTTTAACTCCTCCACCTCCAGCTCCATCTCCTGTCTTCTACCTATTCCTAGTGTCTCTAATCCCCAAGTGTCTCTAATCCTATACCAGAAATATAATATAACATAATTAACAAAGAAAAGTGACATGAGGTCATGTCACTTTCGACCTTCAACCACCTGCACAGTGAAGTGATGCAGTAAAATGCCTTGTTTAACTGCAGTCACTTGGCGCATCACACGCTCCATCCTGCTCTGCTCTGTCTATTTTAAGAGAAAATGAAAGTGTTGCACCCTGACATAAATTTCTTCTCCTTCCCTTGTTACTCTCATACTCCCTAGTTACTGTCGCCATGGCAACCTATCCAGACTGTTCTACGTAGTATAGTTTTAGTCAATGTGTAGAGCGCACAAACGTACACACAATCCAAATTAACATAGGCCTCATTGATGGTCTTTCAGTGAACAAATGCTGCAATGTTCTTTACTATAAAGAACTTTACTATATATTGATTTTAAATTAAAATTTATATAAAGTTAAGTGACTCCCTCCACTGTTTCTATTCATCTACGTACACTGGAATTTGCCACAATGTTTTAGTAGTGCAACGATCGGCGGTCTGGCTCAATTTTTGGCTCAGTGCGACCCAAGTCGTGCAGCAGACGCGGGGTTACGACAAGGGATTATCGCCTTGCGATCGCCTCTGAACAGCTACTCAAGATCAACTGTGTAAAAATCAAACGTGTTTGAAATCTTGCTGACTTCCCCACAGAGGATAAAACAAGTAAACAAGACAGAACAGCATGGCAGAACCGACCAGACTGACCACATCTGTCTGGACATGTCCTGGTTCATGGACTTTGTCACCTTTTTTCCTGTCTGATGACAGAATGACACACATTACCAACAGGATGAGTTTGTTGAGCATTATTGTCAGAAGGAAACTGTGAGCATCCACACATTCTCCTCATCTTTATTCACATTACATTGGAATACATCTGGACAGACTCTTTTATCCAAAGTAGTTCTGGCCACAGGAATGGAGGTCAGCTGCCAGGCTGCCACTGTCTCAACCCACATAACTTCCAGTGGGCTCACAGTATCACGCATTAAGATTTGGGTGTCATTGGTGGAGACTTCTGCCCCTCATACCAGCTAACGGATAAGAAGACGAAGATGAATAGAAGAACATTAAAATTGAATAATGCTTTAATAGTTTAAACCCCCCATGGTCATTAAGCTGGACATTGCTTTCATGAGGTGGACAGGATTTCCAGTCCTGACCAACTACTGTTTGCTGAAGGTTTCCTTATTCCCTCCCTCCTGCTGTTGGACGACATATAAGTGCCGTGGATTCCCAGGGCTGTCAGAGTAGAGAAAGTTTTCATAGCAGGATTGCAAGTTAAAAACCTATTTGAAGTAAGTAATGAACTATGACAAGCCAGAGCAGTGAAAGGACTGTTAATGAAGTGCAGATCACTATGCTCTCAGGGCCTTGGTGGGTGCATTGTTTCCATTTCTACTAAGGATTTTGTTTTTATTCCAGCCTGTAACCAAACTGACATTTGAGCTTATTTAATTTGTGCAGTCTAATAGCAACATCCATGTAATGTAGACCGGATTGACTCACAGCAGCAACACAGCATGGAGACTCTGTCCTGGAGATGAGTAGTTGCAAAACTTTTGGATTTTTATGGAAAAAATTTAGGTTGATATCTTAGGACTGTAAGTCTAGATTAATTGTGCTGTAATCTGCATGTAATTATTCCAGATCAATAGAGTTCAACCATAACCCTCTAAAGAACATGGGGGTGGAATAAAGGGATGGAACATACCGCAGCACATTGTCTAGTGCTGTAGATGTTCAACAAGAGACCCGGGGACGGCGCTAAGAGAGTTTTGGAACCACATCTTGAAGGATATGCGTTAACTTTTTGTTATTTTATTGGCAGCCTAAATACAAATCAATCATTTCTACAATCATTAAAATTATTATAAATCAAATGCAGCCGACTGTGAGCTTTGTGTGTCTTTCTGCAGATATAAATCTCAGATATAAATATAAATATATGCCGATATATAAAAGTCATTGTACAAGGATTGTCCAATGGCCATCCAGGAGTTGACAGCTGTGAAGATTTCCACAATAGCACAACATGCGTTGGACACCTGCAAAAAACACAGACTGGTAACAATGCAAATGTTCAATCAGTCTCTATATATGAGCTCTTTATATCGTCTTCTCTTCTTTGTTTTTAGTTTTTCGCAGATCCATGTAGCAGCAGCCCCTGTCTCCATGGAAACTGCAGCCGAAGCAACAGCGGGGAGAATGGAGAGCCAGTGTACACGTGCGACTGTATAAAAGGCTACGAGGGTGAGAGGTGTGATCAGATCCTATTAGACCTTCCAGCTGCGGAGTGGGACCTCGTACCCAGGTCCGTGCCTGAAGGAGCCACTCCTGCAGCCTCCACCACAGCTGCTGCCACTCCACAGCCAACCGCTATCACCACCTCCAGCACAATACCACCTCTTCCTACCCTGGAACCATGGCATCCTAATCCTGGCCAAAGGCTTCTTGTGGTGCCATGGGAGGCAGACAGAGTGAGATCACATCCAACACCAAAATCAAGCTCCTTTGGGTTTCCCCTGGTGATACATGATTCAAAAATGTCATGTTGTATATGTTGTGTCTACGTGTGTCTTTCAGATATCACAGGCTCTGCAGTGTGTTAGTCCAGAACTGTGTGAGCTCACTTCAAGAACTCTGACTCTGTCTCTGGAGGTGCCTGAAGATACTGCTATAAAGTAAGAGAACACACTAGTTACGATCATTCCCCACCCGGACACTATGGTTTTATGACTAGTAGGAGTACTACAATAAAAGACAAAGGACAGGGAGATAGCAGAGAAATTGTGGTTTTGTATGAGGAAATCAGGAGTGGCAGAGAAGTATGTTAGATTGGTGCGGAACATGTATGAGAACAACAGTGGTGAGGTGTGCTGTTGGAAGGACAGAAGACTTCAAGGAGGTCGGACTGCATCAAGGGTCGACCTTGAGCTTCTTCTGTTTGTTTTAGTGAGAGATTGACAGACGAGGTCATGGTCTCCATGGACCATGAAGTTGACATTGTAATATGAAGTGAGAGTAGGCAACAACTAGAAGAGAACCTAGAAAGATGGAGGTTTGGACAAGAGAGAAGAGGAATGAAGGTCAGTCACAGTAACACCAGTCCATGGGTGAATGGAAGGGAGAACAGTGGAATGGTGAGGTTACAAGGAGCAGAGGTGGAGAAGGTGGAGGAGTTTAGATACTGAGGATCAACTGTTCAGAGCAGTGGAGACTGTGGAAGAGAGGAGAAGAATAGAGTACAGTCAGGATGGAACAACTGGAGAAAAGAGTCAAGAGTGATCTGTGATAGAAGAGAGTCAGCTAAGGTGAAGGGAAAGGTTTACAGGACAGTGGTGAGACAGCCATGATGTATGGATTAGAGACACTAGGAATAGGTAGAAGACAAGAGGCAGAGCTGGAGGTGGAGGAGTTAAAGAGGCTGAGATTCTCTTTAAGGAGAGACAAGGATGGACAGGAGCAGGAATGAGGTGATTAAAGGGACAGCACAGACAGGAAGGTTTGGAGAAAAAGTTAGGGAAGACAGATTGAGATGGTTTGGACATGTTCAGAGGAGGGACAGTGGTTATATTGGTAGAAGGATGATCCTAGAGATGCAGCTACCAGGTAGGAGACAAAGAGGAGGTCGATGGATGTACTGTGGGGGAGGACACTTTTGCAGGTTGAAAACAGTGCGTCCTCAAACATTGTAGCACAGTATCCACTAGATGGCATAGGCATCGGTTGCATACTTGTTAGTTATAATTAACATTTCATAAAAATCAATTCAAAAGGATAATTAATTAACTAAAATAACAGTTCACTTTGGACACAATCCTAAAGGATGTTGCTTATAAAAGCACAGGCCACAGGAATAACAACAAAACCTGCTCAGCAAAACTCCATCTGTGCAGTGTGTGTGTACAATCTCTGTGAAGAGCATACACACACTGTACAGCATTTTATCCACATACTCACACTACAGGAGCCTGTGTTGACAATCAGCACAGGTTATAGTTTTTTTCACCCATTAATCTTTGACTTGGAAAATCTCTAATCCTAAATCCTGGTCTAAAACCCAAGACCGAGTAACAACACTGCAGGTGTGGGTTCATCCTAGAGATGGAGCTACCAGGTAGGAGACAAAGAGGAGGTTTACACTTTTGCAGTGCAGCTTTAAACATTGTAACATAACATCCACTAGATGGCATAGGCATCGGTTGCATCATCGTGTTAGTTGCAATTAACATTTCATAAAAAGTCAATTCAAAAGGATAATTAATTAACTAAAATAACAGTTCACTTTGGACACAATCCTAAAGGATGTCGCTTATAAAAGCACAGGCCACAGGAATAACAACAAAACCTGCTCAGCAAAACTCCATCTGTGCAGTGCATGTGTACAAACTCTGTGAGGAGCATACACACACTGTACAGCATTTTATCCACATACTCACACTACAGGAGCCTGTGTTGACAATCAGCACAGGTTATAGTTTTTTTCACCCATTAATCTTTGACTTGGAAAATCTCTAATCCTAAATCCTGGTCTAAAACCCAAGACCGAGTAACAACACTGCAGGTGTGGGTTCCAGCTCCTCAGAGGGTTATTGTTCACATGGGTGAATAATTTGGGTAGAGAGAAAAAAAAATGATGCCCTTGATGTTGCTCCTCATTATAGAAGATAAACAGCAATCAGCCCCCTGATCACTAACACAGACTAGGAGTGTGGAGCTGCAAGTTAATCAAGCAGCGCTGCTGTATTTACATACCACATGATTATTAGTCAGGAAGCAACAAAAACAGACGCAGTGAAGGACACTGGACAAGGAATAAGGTTTGAAACTCTTCTCTCTTTCAGCTGTCAGTGTTATTATGAGGGATTTCATTAGTTTCTGTGGAAAGAAACTTCAGAAACTTTTGTTTGTTTTTTTGTTTTGTTGATCTTTAGAAGTAGGGAGTATCCTTCGGGAAATTATGCATTTAACCTATCACTAGTGATCACCGTAGATCACCATGCTCAGGGCACCTCAGCGGTAACTTGGCAGAAGGGGGATTCGGACCGGGGGCCTTGTGGACCCAAGTCCACTTCCTTAACTACTAGGCCACCAACTGCCCAAAAAAGATGGAGTTCCTCATCCAAAAAAACTGACCAATTACTGATAATTTAACTTTTTGGGTGTGAAGCAATACATGCTGGGATGAACTGATTTCCCTTAATTTCTTAAAGGGAACTGTCGATGAGTGGTCTCTTCATATCTCCTCTTATCTAACAAAAAAATGATGGTGTTCATGTGGCGCTCTGTCCATAAAAATGGACAAAAGTACCATTTAAAATGTTCTGTTGAAAAATCTGTTGATTGTACATTATAATTGACCCTTTTATTTACCTTTATAAGCTGAACACAATGATTAAATGCCTGTGGTCACTGCTTAATTTCATCTGCACATAGGTCTTCCATACATGCATGGACCCAAAATGTAACCTTGTGGACTTAACATCCATACTATATTCCACACATAGTGTTGTTCACCACAGTAACAGAAGTGTAATTGTGACTGATTTGCATGAGAAGTCAATGGCCCAACAGGACACACAATTACCATATTTTTTCAGACTATAAGTATAAGTAACTGGAGTATTTGTTGTACCAGCTAAAGGATGAAAACAGTACGACCTTCAGCAGCAGCAGCCTAGAGCAGTGTTTTTCAACCACTGGGTCGGGGCTCAGTATAATATTCTGTGAGATATAGTCAGGTGTGCCATGGGAAATTATCCACTTTTTTTGAGAAACACAAATAAAATAAAGTTAATAAGATTGTTTTTTTGTTTAGTTTTTCTTTCATTCAATTAATATAAAGTAAGTAAATATAAAAGCTAGAGAAATTTAAATTGTAACATTTTCAGCCGGTGGCATGCCTTGAGATTTGTCAAAGAATAAAGTGTGCCTTGGGTCAAAAAAAAGGTTAAAAAAATACTGGCTTAGAGGGCCCTCTTGTGGCTGTCAATGTGAAAATAATGGAAATGTTTTCAGTGGTTTAGAAGTATCAGATACTGGTACACAAGCTTAGAGTGCCTCCTGGCGGCTGTTAATGTAAAGATAACGATCATGTATATTTTTAGCAGAACAGAATCAGCAAATAGTGGTAGAAGCCTGGAGTGTTTATGAATATAAATCATGAATGCAGGCAAGGATGAATGAAATGTCAAAAAAAAAATTAATAAAATGGATTTTGCAATGACTGACAAAAAAAAAAATCCCATACATCTAAATCTGAACATTCATCTATAGAATTAAATTTTGTTTTTTTTACCCATCATGCCTGGTCTCCATACTCATCACTGTCTTTCTGCCCTGTCTTCTTCCTCCATTGTGCCTCTCCTACCAGGGTGCTGGTGCACGCCAGTGGAGCCTCTGTTCTTTGGCGCGTGAATGAAGAGGGTTTCACCTGCTTGTCTATTGTAAATGGCTCCACAGCTGGGTTTCTGAGGGCCTCTGATGGTCTGGTGGTGTCGGACTCCCTGCTGCCTCTGGGACAGAACTATTTCCTGAGTAAGAAGCCTCTGACACTGACCTGTGATCATTTGATCCAATTTCAATGCCATTTTCTGTTTCACCATCTGCAAGTATCCGATACCGTTGGATATAATTCAGCCATTGTATGTTAGTATAAGTCAGTGCTCCTCAATCTTTTTCTGTCACGCCCCCCCTAGCAAGAAGATAACAATCCCCTCTCCCCCAGCCCACCACCCTCTCTCCGCCGCAACTATAAATAACAGCATTTGTCTATAAAACAGTTATAGCTACACCTCTGCATAACATCGTATCCTTTTTAACATAAAGAAAACCTAAAGAAAGAGATATAGTTCAACTTACAAGGATGTGCAATTACACTTTATTGTAATACAGCGGGAAAAAAAAGCTTGTTCCCCAGGGTCACACGCGCTGCCCTCAGCATCGCACCACTAACCCCCCCACGGGGGCCCGCCCCACACTTTGAGAAGCACTGGTATAGGTACAACTTTTTTAGGTAAATCATTTTTATAGAATTGTTATGCTTGGTGAATATTTTTTTTTGTTCAGAGTGGGACAACTATTTCATTTTTTTTTCTGCTGGCACTGGCATTTTGTAAATGTCTGTTTCTTACAGTCAAAGCATACATGTCAGAGTCTCTCAAGCTAAATCTCAAGATGGTCAAGCAATGTGAACAAAAACTGTTGGATTACCATAGTAGAATAGGATACTTCAACATTTAACGCTAAAATATTGAAAAGATTCCAAGGTATAGAGAGCAGTTCATCCATGTTTCTGTGAACTCCCACTGCTTCCGCTAAAAATCCAATACCGTTGACTCATCCACTCACCGTCATGCATGCGTATGGACAGGTCGACAGTGTCTGTCCTCGTCATGGCAGCACTCACCGGCCATCTGAGGTTTCATGGAACGACCTACTCAGAGGTCCTCAGTGCGTACTTTATATTATGCTTTCCGCTTTGAATTAAATTTGATTTTGTGTAACAGGACGATTAAATGAATCCAAATAAGTTGATTGTGTCCCGGGGTGAATATTTATTCATTCATTAATTCATCTCTATCTGCTTGTCTGTTGCTGGGTTATATCACTCTGCTCCATACTGTGAGCTTTCCTGTGGGTGGTGAGCCCACTGGAGGTTATGTGGGTCGGGATGGTACCACGATCAACCTGGCAGCTGGTGGATCAGAACCTGAAACCTTGCAGACCCAAGTCCACTTCCTTAACTTGGCCAACAATGCTACTCATGAATATTTAGAAAATTTTCCACACAGTGGGAAGTTTAGTATTTACATTGTAGTTATTGTAATTAAGATTACGCATATTATATTTATACTAGTTATTGTCAAAGTAGGGCCCTTAGGGATGCATTGTGTCTTTAAGTTTTTGCCCACAACAAAAACAGTGTGTGTGTGTGTGTGTGTGTTTACACGTGAGGCTAATGGATTTTTCCCGTCCTATCTGACCTTGAAGTGTCTGTGGTAAAAGCACTTGCGCTTCATTATGGAGAGAGTGACATGGAGTGGAGACATTGGTTTCTTAATCAAATGGGACATTAGAGCAGGACAATTGATTAAGCTGTTGGAGCAGTGACTCTGCAGAAGCAACATTTAAGAGGTAAAGACTGGTTTGTCAGATTTTTCTGTGCTTCTTTGTCTGCTCCTTGTCAAGCAGCGGTGTCCTAGTGGTTAAAGAAGCAGACTTGGATCCGCAAGGCTTCAGGTTTGAATCCACCAGCTGCCAGGTTGCAACCAAGGTGCTCTTCTTCTTGTGGGCCCACAAGAAGACTCTCAATTTGGTTGCAATGTGATCTGGGTGGTGTCAATTTCAATTTTCAATTTAGTAGTTTGTATAGGGACAAATCACAACAGACGTTGTCTCAAGGCGCCTGGTTTGTCAGCTGTCTGACTCAGCACTAATGAATCAACACAACTTTTCTGTGTTGTGATATTTAATGTGATTTTAAAGTATATCACAATTAGTATACTTGGTGGCAGTGGTGGCCTAGCGGTTAAGGAAGCAGACTTGGGTCCGCAAGGTCCCCGGTTTGAATCCACCAGCTGCCAGGTTGCCACTGAGGTGCTCTGAGCATAGCACTGTCCCAACCCACATCACTTCTTGTGGGCTCACCACCCACAGGAAGGCTCACAATATGGTGCAATGTGATTTGGGTGGTGCCAGCTGCCCCTGCGACCCGGCAACGGACAAGCAGAAGAAAATGAATGAACGTTTGGTTTTACTGGCTAAATGTGATTGCAAATTGTAATTAAATCTTGTTGATGATCAAAAAACGATTAATCATGATTAACTATGATTGAAATTTATCGTGACAGATTAGTTAAGGTCAATTTTTCATGTCTAATTGTAAAAATGAAATCAGAATATAGCTTGAAAGAAAATCTTATAACAGCATGTGAGTGAACTTTTTCACCCTTCCCGTCATTAATAGGTGTGTTGGAAGTAAACGCCCAAACTGCCTCAGAGATCATTTTGCGGCTGAACTTGACCGTGAAGGCCAGCAGTTGTGTGGAGCCCGGCAGCAGCTTCAGTGACCCTGAGTGCTCTGGAAAAGGCAAATGTTTAACTCAGCTGTCAGAGGTGAGAAATACTGTAGAACGATAGTGATTATTTCACTTTTTTTTTCATTTTCTCTGTCTTCTCAATGACCCTGCTTCATTAAAGTTTATTGAATCTCAACAATTGCACTAACTTACATTTAACAATTTAATTTAAGCACAACCCTTGCTCCTAGCTACATTCTGATACTCACAGGAGGTGCCATTAACTAAAAAACATTTTTTTTTATTTCAACCACCTTTGCTCTTTTTCTGTGCAGAGCACATTCTACTGTGAGTGTGATGACAGTTACACTGGAATATTCTGTGAGGAATTTGATGCCTGTCACCATCGACCTTGTCTCAACAACGGCAGCTGTGCTGATGTAAGACAGAGGGACCAAGGACACAACTACACGTGTAGCTGCTCTCCAGGTCTGTTTGTGTGTTGTCTGTCTATACAGGATCTGTCATTCAGATCATTTAATTCAAAATTGTTACATTGAGACAACTGGACATAGTACTGGACTGAAGCTGTTTCACCTCTCATCCAAGAAGCTTCTTCAGTTTTAAGCTTAACTGTAGAAAACTTTTGGAGGTGTAATTGCCGTGGTAATTACCTTTTTTTTTGCCAAATTCTCTCATCAAACACACTTAGAAAATGAGCATTGCAGAGAACTTACTTAAAACTAGAGCATTTCATTTTACTAGTGGTGCATGAACTCCTTACCTCTGGGAAAAACATTTGATTCTGTAGTTTTACCAATTTATTGGGAAAATATTATACAAATAGTTAGAATTGAAAAGGACACAAGAATTGAAAAGCCAGGTTTAGATTAGAATCACTGCAGATGTAAGAATGCAACCATCTTTCTGGCTGATATGCATGTTTTTGCATGTTTCTGGTGAAGTGAAAAAAATAAAATTGGTCCTGGAATGAACCCCTGTGGGACTCCTCCAATACATTCCTGGGAGAAGGATTTCACAACGTTGCCCACGACACACTGCTTTCTTTGGTCACATTGGATTTCATCCATTTTATGACTGAAAATATATAGTGGTTTTATTTGGCTAAAATGATGTTTCCCTTTTATTGAATATGTCTCTGCAAATTCCATAATTTCAGCTCCGCATCTCTCAATCTGACTCGTTTGTTGCTAGGTCAAACAAGGACAAAATGTTATTGCATGGAATTCTCAGAATGTCTTCCCATCTAAACACAAAAGGTGGCAAATATATAGAATTAACCTGATTTTAGTGCAACTTTCACAAATGATCTTAACTTTTCATAAGTCACAAGCTGGAGTCAACCATGGAAACTTTTTATACAACTTTGTCTCCCTCTTTTGGAGCACTTTGTCAATATTGAAACAACTTACTTGAGAAATGGTACAAATACCAGGGTCTTCTGGAGAAAAGATTGTGTGGAGCTCCATTACAGTCATTTTAGTCCCCGGTTTAAGTTAAGTACCTGCTATTCAATGAAAGGTAAAAATAACTTTCAAATCACTGTTTTTTTCTACAGAGGAAATCTGCATTATGTTATTTAAAGTGCATATAAAGTGTTGATCATAGGTTTGTTTGCAGACAGCAGGTAGATTTTAGTATGTGATTGATTAGTGATTGTGTCTGTTTTATCTAAACACTCAGTTTAACTGCTTTTGTCGGTATGTTTTTAAACTATCTTCTTGTTTATCTCAGTTCTCTCTGGGTTTCCTGACTTTTGGTTTCGACCAAGAGTTTTTGCTCCGGTGCATCACTACACTAAACTAGGAGGAAGTTGTTTCATAATTTATGATTGTTGGATGAGGAGATGATATGTCTTCAGGGAGATGATGTCATTCTGTGTTTCGCAGGTTATGAAGGTGAAAGCTGCCAGCTGCTTGTCAACCACTGTCTTTCTCATCCCTGCAAAAATGGAGCCACTTGTACCAGTAGCATGGCGGGGTCTCAATGTTACTGTGCCGAAGGTAGGGCCCAACCCCCAGAAATACACAGCGCTACATTCTATAGCCTGTGTCTGTAAAGAAGAAGCAGCTTAAAATTGTTGTTTTAAAAAAACTCTAGCCCAAAATAAGACAAATGAAGCCCTGCTGTATCCACAGTCATATCAACACTGAAAGTCTTCACTGTGTAAAACAACATCCTAATGCAAATCTACCTCCGTGCTTCTAGTCTCACTGACATGCATCCGTTTCTCTGGGGAAATCTTTGTTTGTACAAAAAATGCTGAAACGACGTTAATGTAGTTTTCAGCTAACACAAACTCCCAGACGGTTACTCCCAGACGAGCCAGCAAACTCCCGTTGGCATCCCACCTCAAATGGTTCAGTGGGCAGCTTTGCGTGCCTGGAAAGCAGTGAGTGGGGACTGTGCCATGCTCTGTGGACCCCAATGGTAACTTGGCAGTTGGTGGATTCAAACCTGGGATCATTCAGACAAAACCTGGAACCCTGGGGACGAGGAAAGAACTAGAAAAAGGAAGAAAGGAACGTGGTCTTGGGTCTGCAGGGTTCCAGGTTCTACCAGCTGCCAGGTAACCACTGAGGTGCTCTGGAAATGACACCATCCTCACTTACTGCTCCCCTCTACGCTGCCCATTGTTCACTTGAGGGGTGGGTGGGTTAAATGATGATAATTAACTCATATATCAAAATGACAAGCAATTTGCTGAAAGGTAAAATTGATTATATCTTCCTTGTATTTAGACATACCTTTTGTACTATATACGTATTTAGATTCAGATTTAGAAAAACTTTATTTGTCCACGAGGGGCAATTCTAGAAACAACTAAGCAGCATAATAGTGCAGGTATGAAGAGAAATAAATTTGAAAACAAAAATAAACATTAAAAAAAAATAAAATATGATAAGAGATAAAATAGATAAAGGAAACCAGTAAAGACATCGTTTGGGATTGTAGATGAGGCTATATACACAGTATATACAGTAATTTGGAATAGTACATTTGTACTAGGGTGAAGTGAGTGGAGTAGTACATTAGTACTACAGTAAAGTGACTGAGATGGATAAGGTGCTGTGGAGTGCAAACAAGTACAACAGGTAAAAGTTTCAGTGATGTTCAGGTTAGCAGCTGTCTCTTATACACATCTAGATGTGTATAAGAGACAGGTGTTGGTGTGGGTGGATTGTTAAGGGGTTGCTGAGGACTGATAATTAACTCATATATCAAAATGACAAGCAATTTGCTCTTCTTTCTTACCTGCTTGGTGGCACCGAAGTATATGATCGGTTCTAGATGGAGTCTATTCTGAGAGATGTGTGCAGGAACCTCTAACAAACCTAACTGTTTGTTAGAAACCAGTCAATGTTCTCTTCCTGCCTTCCATTTGTTTACTATAGTTCTAGGACACTCCAGAGCACACAAGAGCTCTATTATTACTCTTAGTAATAGACTATTAGTATAGAATCTATTAGTATAGAATGGTGATGCTGGCGTAAAATCCAACGCTCAACGGAAAGGTAAAATCGATTATATCTTCCTTGTATTTAGACATACCTTTTGTACTATAGACGTATTTAGATTCAGATTCAGAAAAACTTTATTTGGCAATTCGAGAAACAACTAAGCAGCATAATAGTGCAGGTATGAAAGAGACATTGTAAATAAAATAAACATAAAATAAAGATATAATAGGAAAATTAAAATAGGATAAAATAATAAAATAGATAAGGAAACCAGTAAAAACATAGTTCGGGGGTATAGATGAGGTTATATACACAGTATATACTTTGGAATAGTACATATGTACTAGAGGAAAGTGACTGATTGGAGTAGTACATTAGTACTATAGTAAAGTGACTGTGTGGGATAAGGTGCCATTGAGTGCAAACAAGTACAACAAGTGAAAGTTTCAGTGATATTCAGGTCAGAAACAGTAGCAATGATATTTAAATATGAGAGCGCGCAATTGTTAGCAGTGATCTTCAGGTAAAACAAATAAATAAACAGCCAGTAGCAGTGAATTTCAAGTATAACAGATACGTAAATAACCAGTAGTGGTAATAATCAAGTGATATTCAATGCCAAGTAACTAACAGTAGTTTTCAGGAACAGTAGTATTCAGAAGAAATATGACAAGTAAGGTTGCAGTGAGATTCAAGTATTGACAAGTGAGGATAAATAGAGTTCTTCAATTAAAACAGGTACAGAAAAACAGTTTTTTATACAGGTGGGCAGTAGACAGGGAAGTTTAAGACATACGGGGGCAGATGTAAAAGCGGTGTGTGGGGAGTTGTATGTCTTACACGTATTTAGAAAAAGTCAGGAAGGGACATGGTTGTTGATATTTGAATGACAAAGGTAATGCTGTGGTTGTTTTCAAAATGGTCAAAATGACCACCCTGGCCGTTCTTGGGTCATATCATAAAATAGGATCTTTGTATTTTCCTCCTGCAGGCTACCAGGGTGCTACGTGTGAACAGAAGGTTGACGTGTGCGCCTCCAGCCCCTGTCATAATAACGGGACCTGTTATGCTCAAAGTCCCAGTCCTCTAGGTTTTGGTTGTACCTGCACAGCGGGCTTCACAGGCCCCAACTGTGCCCAACTGGTGGACTTCTGTGCCCTGAACCCCTGCGCACATGGAATTTGTCGGAGCATCGGCAACAGTTACAGATGCCTGTGTGTCCCAGGTGAGCTACAGTCTCAGTCTGATGAAGGACTAATGCTTTGCACTAAGTATTATTGCCAAGTACAGAACCTATTCACTGATGGTAGTTTTGCATATTATATGGCCCTCTGTAGAAAAGTTTATTATTGATATATTCTACCGTTTTAATTTAATTTAAACTACGTGAATTAGGACAATAATGGGACGGCAGTGGTGACCTAGTGGTTAAGGAAGTGGACTTGGTCCTCCACCAGCTGCCAGGTTGCCACTGATGTGCTCTGAGCATACCACCGTCTTGACTGACCCACACAACACAGTGTGATTTGTGGGGCAGAAGTCTCCACGTCTGCCACCCATATCACATTGCACCAAACTAGTCCCTACTGGACTGTCCTGCAGGTGGGCAGCCCCCTGGAAGTCAACTGCCATAACTGGGATTAACTAACTACTCTATATATAAAATATTACTTATAGATATAATATACTGTATCTTCATATACAATATTATAATGAAGTAATATAACATTTTTAAGTTTTATCTTTTCAGTACCTAGGTTTTAAGGGATATGGGAACCATGTACAGTATTTTCTACAAAAATAAAAAATAGGAAGTTGTGGCCTCATGGTTAAGGAACCGGACTTGGCTCCATAGGATTTCAGGTCTGAATCCACCAGATGCCAAGTTACCACTAAGATCCACTGAGCATGGCACTATTCCCACTCACCGCTCCCCTGGATTAAATGCAGAGGTGACATTGTGTTCAGTGCAGAGATGTGGATCATAATGTCACAATGACAAGGAACTTTCCTTTCAAATGATCAATCCCTATCTTTCAGGTTCCTATAAGCATTTACATAAATTTGACGGTTTCGATTTCTGTAATGTTTACATCCCTGCTGCTTTTGCATGGGTGTAACTTTAACAGAACAATAAGAGGTTCTGCAGAATGATGGGATCACAAAGGCTGCTATGTCTGCCTTGTGTAAGTACTAGAGTTGTAACAGTATGCACAAGTTACAGTTCGGTGCGTACCTCAGTGTGAGGTTCGGTACAGGTTTACTTCTAGTAAGGTAGCAATTGACAACTGTGCTCAGAAAGCTAACTAGCTAACATTTGTAACTAACAGTGTTTTATTTCACAGTACAATGTAAACAGTGAATATCGGTTATTGTTGTATAACAGCTAGTGACGGTAGACAGCTCATTCCTTACCACTCCTTGCGAACACCTGCAAATGCCAAGGACCACAGACTGTCTGCAGTGTATTCCTGATGGCACACTTACGTGTACCTCAAGCACTTTCATCCATCCATCCATCCATCTTCATCCGCTTATCGGGAGCCGGGTCGTGGGGGCAACATTCGGAGGAGGGATACCCAAACTTCCCTCTCCCTAGACAGTTCCTCCATCTGGGGGGATCCCTAGGCGTTCCCAGGCCAGTGTCCTAGGTCTTCCTCTGGGTCTCCTCCCAGTGGGACATGACCCAAACACCTCCCGTGGGAGGTGTCCAGGGGGCATCCGATGTAGTAGATGCCCAAGCCACCTCAACTGACTCCTTTCGATGTGGAGGAGCAATGGCTCTACTCCGAGCTCCCGGGTGACAGAGCTCCTCACCTTATCTCTAAGGGAGCACACTACCACCCTGGGAAGAAAGCTCATTTACGCCGCTTGTATCAAGCACTTTTAATGATTTTTCAATGAGAAGCCCGGCTCCTCTGCTGTCTTCTTGAGCTGATATTTTAAGATGATTGAAAACGGTGGTAATAATAGTGGTAATTGCTACAGACTAATTGTTGTCTTCAGACCAGTGATGGATATAGGGTGATTCCTTGTTGTTACCATATTTGACGTGCTCCCATAGACATAGCACACACGTCTTCGTCAAATCGTCTTTGTCTGGTCCACTCCTGTACCATCATCATTAAATTGCATGTTCGTGGCAAACAGTATTATTTACGTATAAAAAACACATTACAGGCATCATAATACACTTTGTATGCAAAATATTGTTAATGTAATATGTCTGTCTGTGCATCATATCCAGGTTACCATGGCTTGTACTGTGAGGAGGAGTACAATGAGTGTGTGTCTGCTCCCTGTCAGAACTACGCCACCTGCAGGGATCTTATCAATGCATACGAGTGTGTCTGCACACCACAGTTTGAAGGTACGGTTGTGCATGCATGGTTTTGTTACCTGATACAGTATGCATGGGTTTTCTCACACAGTCTCATGCAAATTCCTTCATTTTAAATATTGACAGGGAGACACTGTGAAAGCTACAAGGATCCGTGTCTGAATTTACATTGCCAGAATGGAGGCAGGTGTGAGAGCAATGGAGTCAATACTTCCTGTGCCTGTGAACCTGGGTACCTTGGTGAGTATTTACCTCTTGAACAGCCAAAAACTGTACTATAAGCTTTAGTTCAATGGTGAATGAATAGCAGGGTTGTAAACATAGTAAAGAGCAAATCAAATCTATATTCTACACATTGAACTGCCAGTGAAACATTTTGACAAGGTGTCATTTCAAAATCTATAAACACTATTCCATGTGCAAAGGAACTAAAAACAGAGACACAGGGAATCTGTGTCTATCCATCCTTCCATCCATTTTTACTCATATACCCGTTTCTGGGCAGCAGGGGCAACAGTTTCCACAACTGTCATCCAAATCATATTGCACTGTACCACCCACTGGAAGCCAAATGCCCTAACCAAGATTCTAACCTGCAGAAGAGGGAAACCCTGGAGTTTTCAAAGACAGAGACAAGCAAAGGCCTTGTATTTATACTTATTAACCTTATATATCTGTAAATGTATGTTATGCTGGGTTAATGACATTACAAACAGTCTCATATTTCATTCTCAGCTTTTGTAAAGTCATTTTCAGTAATGGCTACTGTTCCAAGCCTGATTTGTGAGGATATCGACGGTGACTACTTTGACAAAGCTTTTTGTTTGGCTTAGTAATAAGCAAGAGTCTGACAGGCAGTTTATATGAAAAAGGGACCTGGGATCTTTTTAGTTCTGCAAAGTATTTCTATCACAGAAATAAGGCAGCCTTGTGAAAACAAAAACTACTATGGTACCTTTAAAAAAATGATGAAAATGTAAAATGTTTTGTCCTATAGCAAGCTGGTCCTGATGCATGTCACCCACTAGTGTCACTTCTTTCCTTCCAATTATAATTAATGGCAACTTCCACTCACCAAACAGGTGAAAAGTGCGAAGTTGACATCAATGAGTGTGAGAGCAATCCTTGCCATCATGGTGGGACCTGTGTCAACCAGCCCAATGGTTTTATCTGTCACTGTCACCCTGGGTGGGTGGGGCCCAGCTGTGAGAGCCGTAAGTATTCACATCAGAATATATATGTTTTAGAATAATGATTCCAACGGACACAAATGGAACTTTCTGGATCCTTTTCAGACCTGCAGTGGAAGCCGGTGCGGAATGAGGATACACTAACTGACATGCCTCGCCACTCTCTCTACATCATCATTGGAGCCCTTTGTGTGGCTTTTGTCTTGATGCTCATCATACTCATCGTCGGCATCTGCCGCATCAGTCGCATCGAGTACCAGGGATCATCGCGCCACGCTTACCAGGAATTTTACAACTGCCGCAGCATTGACAGTGAGCTCAGCAACGCCATCGCCTCCATCCGTCATGCTAGGTACGTATAGAACTCAAATGCATACTTTGCCGTTGAGTGTCGTGGTAGTTGTTGCTCTGTTGATGATGTGTAGAGATGTGGAGTGAAGAAGTCATCACTGACACTCACTTAGTTGCAGATGGAATAGTTTATTGTAAAGAAGTACAGCATCAAGTCAGGGCAACTGGTCTGCCTGGAGGAAAATCTCAATCTCCTCTGGAATATCCCCAGATCTCCAGCTTACCGTATATTCTCTTTTGGAGATCTATGGTTGCATTTCGGGAGGCATTACATAAAACCCTCTCTTCTGTTCTCTTAGCTCCCCTTTTTACAAAAGTCCTGGTGATATCCCCACAGGGCCTTCAGATGCTGCAGTCTTAGGTTAAACATATGTGTTACATACAGTTCTTATGATATCAATACCACCGTAGATCTTCTTTAAAACAGCCCTAGTTGTTTGAAGATACTGAATACTTAAAGCATATTTAAATGTTTAGTCAATGTATGGGGTAGAGCATGCCAAAAGAAACACAGGAATACAATTTCTTCTGATTGCATGAAAAATATATTCCTCTGTGAATTGCTTGCTTGGTTTCCTAACGTTTGTGTTCTCCTTCGGGTCATTTTGATTTTGCGTCTATGCATACGTGTGTGTTTGTTTTCCTGTGTGCGTGTACTGCATGGCTTTTGCCAAATTTACCTCTTATGTTGCATGCTCTCCTGGGACAAGATGCAAACCTGTTCTCAGGACAAAATGGTGTATATAGAAATGCAGAGGAGCAAACAGGAGGTAGACATGATAATGATGACTGTCTACTTTAAAAGCACTAATGTCTACAGCAGTGCTTCTCAATTATTTTCTGTTACGCCCCCACTAGCAAGAAGAAAACAATTTGTGCCCCCACACCACCCACTCTCCGCCGCAACTATAACTAATAGCATTTGTCTATAAAATAGTTCTAGGTACACCTCCCCATAACATTGTATCCTTTTTAACATAAAGAAATCAAAAAGAAAGAGAGATATTTCAATTTACAAGGATGTGAAATTACACTTTATTGTGGCGGAAAAAAAAAAACATGCTCCCCAGGGTCACACAGCATTGCACCGCGCCCCCCCAGAGGGGCCCGCCCCACTATTTGAGAAGCACTGGTCAACAGTAATATTAACTGATTAAATTGGTTGATTTCAATTGTTGGTCATGATTTGGCGCTGTCTCTTATACACATC